>OX463851.1:6088913-6208913 GCA_949825065.1 Odontocerum albicorne
AATTTTGATTATAAATTATCAATGTTGTAGTCTTTTGATTTTGTTTTCATCCCAGCAATATTTGGTTCAGATCGATATATAAATGAAAACATAAAAAATGCATGCCCAAATACAAAAAAATGTACTGCAAATTAATCTCTCATGGTTTTTTTGGTATATTTATTCTGATAATCCGCCTGATGAATTGTTTACATTAAATATGTGAAAGAAAACGGGTAAGTTCTTAATGTCAGTACTAAAATAACTAAAAAAAACAGTAGAATCTAGTTTATCGAAATTTTGTTTTCATTTGAAAACAAGACAAATATTTGAAAGTCTTTATGCGTTGTAAAAGACAAACAGAAAGTTCGGTTTAGACGACTATTTGTTTGTTGTTTTATAATTGATTTTTCCATTATGGTTGACAATATATTTAATTTTCAAATAAATATGTGTTACTTGTATAATTATCCTCTTTTACGCATTAAATTCAAGTTCCCATGGAAAATGTATAAATCTTTTAACTGTTAAGTAACGTTTATCCATAAAAATTTGTTAACTACAATAATTTGTAAGTACCAACCTATCGTAAAATGATACAAGCTTTCATTATTCATGGGATTTGAACAAAATTTTACAAATATGTAATATATTTGTAAAATTTTGTATTTATAGGTTGAATCAAAATAGGTTTAAGGTTATCTATTTTTTTAAATATACGTTTTGTGTAATTTGTAGGTTTTAAATGATTATGTTATTGTTAAATATAAAACTGAATTCAATTGTATTTTACTTGTGATGTGAAAATTTTAATAAACTGGATTGAACAAATTGTAGACTTATTCGTAACTAATCTTGTCATTGAATTTAATCAACCAAAATTTTGTGTAAATAATTAGAAAAATAATAGGAATTATGTAGTAGCAATTTAGATTAAAATAATAGGATTATGTAGTAGCAATTTAGATTAAAGTAGTAGGAATATTAAATCAAGTTAAGAATATCAAATTTGGGGTTCTTTTTTACAGTGAAACAAATGAAGCTTCTACAATTTGTAAAGGAGAAAATATTTTATGTAAAAAAAATTATTTGGTGAATATATAAGCTTCCTCAGGGTGCATTTTGAAGCCAAGTCAGGCCTTGGGGTTAGACACTTGCGGAAGACGGAAGTTGCTCCCAGGGGTGGACTAACGACAAGTGGAACTCTGCGCTTAACAATTTTTGGAAACTTTTTCTTTTCTCTTGAAATATTAAAATTTTCGAAAAAAAAAAAATTATTATTTATTTACCTCTTCCCTTCTACATTATGATTCTTTAAAAATATTTTTTTCATGTGAAGTGTGTTTAAATGGGAAAGTAATTTTGGAATGCATAATTTATGCTGAACTTAACAAAAGTACTTTAAATGTAGAATTTGAATATGTCGTAGAAATTGTCCCAAATTTTAAAAAATACTGTGCAAAAAATTATCTCGGTTTACAATGGATTTGTAAGATTTGTTGATTTTTCTATTTTAATCGTTTGATATAAAAGGATAGTGTTTTTTTTTTAGTTTCACTGCAATCTAATACATTTTTAAATATTACTTGAGACTTTTTAATTATAACATATTTAATCATTTTATCTTCATAAATTTAACAACAATAAGAAATATTGCAATAGCAAAAAAACATCGGAAAAATATTCTTGATTTTTAATTTTTTTTAACAAATAATCATCAATTAAGTTAATTTCTTCCAAAATCTTTGACATTTTTTGTGAGGTGTATAATTAATATTTGTTATGTTTTAAAAACGTCTATCACTAATGATAATATATATTTTTGATAATGCGATTTAGTTATTCCTATATTTTCAATTGAATATACTATTTTTTTAAATATACACATATTTTTTAAATAAAACAATATGAAGACGATGGGATTTGGATGGGAGAACAATACCGAAGAAGACCACGTTGAACAGACGATATTCTGGCAGCGCCAGAGAGTTGATGGATGTATGGCAGATATGGTAAGAAGGAAGAGCATGGGAAAGAGCAATATTCAGTAGAACAGACTGAAAATAATGAATAATTAATTATTGCATTTTCATCGCAAATTTTGATGCAACGGAGAATTCTAATCCATCCCTGATTGTTCCCAAAGTTTAAAAGCGTGAATAATAAAATAAAAGCAAAAGGAAGTTCAGTGAACTAGGCCTCGCGGGTAATGTGCTAAGTCCCATTCATCTCCGCACCCGAACAAAGCAGCCAAGCTCTGGATACCCCGACGGAATGTAGGGCGAGGCGAGAGAAGATGGATTTTGCTTGCCGCGTACTTTCTAAAGGCGCGTAGGGGTAGTGTGGCTCCCAAAAAGGGGGGCGAAATCATTAACAGCCTATTATTGAGTAGCCTCGATCCTTTGACTAAGTCATCGAAGTAGAGTATATCATATTACAAATAAAAAAATGTTTTCTTTTCATTCGTATGGTATTCCTTAACATGTTCGAATTGCTGATTCAGACATGTTAAAAGAAAACATATCTGAGGGAAAATATTATCTTGGGCCTCAGTATTGGAGTATGCGGATTTAAAACTACTGGAGTAGGCACGGAACTCGCTAATATTTATTTCACGTGTAAATGAATCTGACTAATAAATATGAAACATTGTATCAAATAATTCCAATTTTATCTTGTTGCGCTTAATACTCGTATTTATAAGTTGAGAACTCATAGAATTACACCATTATTATTCCATTCATTGACTCTACACGTGTTACTATCTAGTCCGGGTGAATAGAGCTTCGGGATACGAGGTAAAAACACGTGTTGTGGTGATTAAGTTAAATACATGGAGTAATAAATAAATTCTCAATTAAGTTGACTTGGATATATCATGTACTTGGAATATAAGATTAACGGTTGCCAATCTGTTTTAAATGAATACTTTTTGATATTTGTCCTAACCATATACAGAGAAACAGATTTAGAAATACGTTTATCAGAGGGACATTATTAAATTACGTGTAAAGTAGTAAAATCTTCGGGTTTAATAAACCCGCGATTTGGATTAAAAGAGTCACGCAGAACTAATAAGAGCATGAATGTTGCGAAATCCAAAGTCATGGAAATAAAAAAGTATGAAAGGAAAATAAATGTGATGTACCATATGGGGGATCAATGGAAGATTAGAGCAAATTGAAGAAGTCTTCTTCAATTTGCTTCAATCTTCTATTCAGATAGTATTTTTAACGTGTTCCTCGCGGGAAGCACAAATGCCTGTGATCTGATCTGTAGCATTCCTTTGTGTATTTAACGTAATGTTTAGTTCATCTCCTTTATTTAATGAGTCTCCTTATGAGTAATGACTATTATTTATTATCAGAAAATTACTTGAATGTCATGTTTACTTGGTGGTGTAATCAAATATCAGTGGTTCTAAACAAAATACGCGTTTAAACTTAGAAATTAAAAAACGCCGAAATTGTGCCGCGCACTGGATTCGTGGAATTTGATTTTTAACGCGGTGTACAGGTTAAGGCAGATATTTTTAGGGATAATGATTAGCGATGGGCAACGAAGTCAATGGGATACTAATATATACGAGTATATACTCGGAGGGGCAATGTGTGACAGAATACGGAAATAAGTGATAAGGATGATTGTGAACTGAAGGCTTGATTAAGATGTACTCTAGGATGGTTTGAACAAGCAGGAGAAGTGAATAAAGTTAGACTAACAAAACAAATATACAGTGTGTGTATGAGTTAAATGCGTGATAAAAGAATACCAATAAACGCATGGTTCGATCAAATGAATAATATTTTAGAAGAAGGAAAAGTAAGAAATAAGTTAAATCGTTCAAATTTTATGAAAAGCTCTATTTCTGTGGATGATGCGAATTATATCTGTCGAGATAAGAAAATCTGGCGTTCTGTCTTCTTTACTTATTTCCACAGTGAAACGGCATGATGGTATTTATGTATTCAGAATAAATAAATATCACGTCTAGGTGATAATTTACACGCTAAAGACAAATTGTGACATATACTCCATCAAATCGTCGATGATGTCCCAAAAAAAAAAAAAAATTTGGCTCAAATATTTTCAGAATATTCCCAGTAGGTGTTTGATATTCCAGTAAAATATAAGAAAATCGATATATCTTACATTCCTTTAAAATTTTATATCGACAAAATTTAGTTTATAAAAGTTGGCTTACTTTTGAAAAGAAATCCATGAGGGTCGCGTGGTTTTAAACTTTTAACATCGGATCGGTCGACCGCGGATTATCGCTTTTGTAACTCTTTTTCTTTGAGTTGTGTGCTGAAAGTTACTTGTTTCTAACCGTTTTAAATAAAAAATAAAGTTTTTATTTATCGATGTTGCCTTCAGATTGAAATCTAAGTTTTTAAATTAAGGATAAGGATACAGAATTTCGTTAGTATTTTCACATACATAACATTTATTTATTTATTAACATCACGCCGTGTCCCTTGCAGGGTACGTAAATATAACAGATTTCCAAATTTTTATATTCTAGTATACAACCTTTACCCTCTCCACATGCGTCATGCATCTTCTTATTATTCTTACTTCTCACTTTGCAGTTTTTCAAAATCTAACTAATTTGGTCTAGCTACCTTTTCCTCGGTCTACCTTTTACACTTCACCTTCAACTTCTTAGCTATATACCACCTTAGTCATTCATTCTCTCGACATGTCGAAACGATCTTATAGCTCTTTCTTCATCTTAGTAAAAACAAACTTCATTCATGTATTTATTTTATGAAGCTTTATTTCATACATTAACATTTTTTTCCACTGAGCATGTATCTCCTTAACCTTAGTTTAATACCTTTTCTGTCGAGTCCACTCTTCACTTCCATACATCAAGGTGGGCACCACCATACTCTAATATATTGTCATTTTTGCTATGCTTCATATAACACGGTTGTTGTAAGTGCTCCATTTACAATGCTCCCTGTCGCCTCCCTTCTTACGATGACCCTTTTAACTCGCCCATCACACGTCAATATACTGCCAAGATAACATATTGTAACTCATCAACCCGTTCCTACCATGCTTATTTTTGTAACAATAATCTTCGATATCCCTGCATGGATTTTCAAACCTTTTACGAAACATTATAGTGTTTTGAATGAAATTGATAAATTTATTTTGCGCTCAGTGCAATTGTTTTTGACAGAACATTACACACACAAGGCAAGTCAATTTTAACAGTTTTGTTTTAACATAATTACATTACATTTTTCTTACAATACAATAACATGAAGATACAAAAAAAACATAAGTTCTAATAATTGTACAAGAATTTAGTGCAAACAGTTTAATGAACATAAAAATTAAAGCTACGAGATGTTACATAAATTGAGAGTTTGTATATTAGAACATAAAGATACAATCTAGAATCCTAACTTTGTATAGGTTAAATATTATCATTGAATGTTTACATTCACGAGTATGTACCTACGTGAGAAAAGAAATTGAACATTTCGACTTGTTTTTTTAAGTCATTATTTTTTTAAAACCAAAAAGTAACTTCATTTTAAATATTTTATTTTTATTTTATTTTATTTTATTTTATTAACGACACAACAGTGTCTTTATATACAAATGAACATGTGACAGGTTATACAAGTACTTAAAATTATTGACAAATAATACAACTTTATCTTAAACTAACATGAAGATACAAAAAGCAGTAGAATAAATTAAAGTCATCGTTTAAAAATTATTTAATAACCTTTGAGAATTTTGTGGGAATTTTATGGATATATATTGAGATATAGAAAACACATGGCCTCATTAGTGGAATGAGATGCAAGTTGCTTTGCAGAATTAAAAGGTTCACATATGTTGATGCAGGGTTACTCAACTCCAGAGGCAAAATATTGTCCTTAATATTTGGTATTTATATTAAAAAAGGAGAGCACAGAGTTAGTAGCTATTTCTAAATATTGTTGTAATATTCTGGCGAATACTATATATACTTATATTAAAAATATCTAAATTGTAGCAAAACTCGTTTCCAAGTCTTTGCATACGAATTATAGAGGAGTTGATTTTATAGTTAGTATAACAATTTTCGGTATAAAAGGGATTGAGCTGTCTTGTGGATCTAGTGGGGATACGAAATGAGATACTTGCGAGTGAGGTGCATCAATCACTGAGTGAATGATTTTGTATAGCAGTACTATATCGGCTGTTTTTCTTCTGTCACACAGCTTCAAGAGTTTCACTGCGTTTAATAAGTTAGGATAATTTCTTTGTTCATGTGGTATTCCAAGTTTAAAGTTTATGAATCTTAGAAATTTGTTTTGCACTCGTTCAAAAGTTAGTGCATGGGCGGCGTAATGAGGAGAATATATCATATATAATCCAAAAAGTGAAAACAGAAATCATAGCCATTTTTAAATAACTAAAGATAAGTTCGACTAAATGTTAAAGTTACACCTAGATTTTTATAAATGTTTAAAACAGTGAACTCATTTTTCACTAAATCCAAAACCCTCAACGTTTTTTATTCATTTGAATTAAATATTAACAGAAAGCTCGTTCGTTCAAAAATATTCTCCGTTAAGAAAAGTTGCTTCTCCTTAAATCTGGAATGCTAGTTACTGAGTCGTTGCGAACAGATTTTTATTTTTGCACTGAACCAGTTAAGGGCAAAAGACTTAAAAAAAGTTGCTCAACATTCACCAAGGGACGATTCGGCGAAGTAAGTTTCCAAAAGACAATTCCGCATTCCACAGTGAACAATACTCCAGTGGTCCCTTTGTTTCTAACTTCTATTGTACACAGTATGAACACTAGGGATGACGTACATTCAATGTTTTTGTCAAAACTTCAATTTATGAATAATTTTCTTTTTTATATCAATGTTGTACTAATTATTTTAAACGTTTATTATCTGAAATATAGTTGTTTCACATATATATTTTAAGGATTGAGTTTTTTTTTCCTTACTTCATTTCAAGCGCACTGATTGTATAATATTATGTCAAGTTATAATTTAGTGCATTTTTTGGACTCATGCGTTAACCTACATTATTTGAGCAGTTTTTTAAAGTAGTTTGGAAGATGGAACAAAATAAGCGTCTTTTTTTCGATACTTGATACTTGTTTACTATCGCTTAGAAAAAAACCCGATACAAAGCTAAAAATGTAGGTATGTGCAGTACAGTCTGACAAGAGCGTGTAGTACGGCTACATTTGTCACTTTGCATATCTTCACAAATAATTTGAACGCTGCTAAAATGTAGGTATGTGCAGTACAGTCTGACAAGAGCGTGTACGGCTACATTTGTCACTTTACATATCTTCACAAATAATTTGAACGCTGCTAAAATGTAGGTATGTGCAGTACAGTCTGACAAGAGCGTGTACGGCTACATTTGTCACTTTGCATATCTTCACAAATAATTTGAACGCTGCTAAAATGTAGGTATGTGCAGTACAGTCTGACAAGAGCGTGTACGGCTACATTTGTCACTTTGCATATCTTCACAAATAATTTGAACGCTGCTAAAATGTAGGTATGTGCAGTACAGTCTGACAAGAGCGTGTACGGCTACATTTGTCACTTTGCATATCTTCACAAATAATTTGAACGCTGCTAAAATGTAGGTATGTGCAGTACAGTCCAAGAGCGTGTACGGCTACATTTATCACTTTGCATATCTTCACAAATAATTTGAACGCTGCTAAAATGGTTAAAATATATCAGAGGGCTTTATAACCATTTGTCCAAAGGTGGCTTATGAGAAAAAAAATCGGCTACTGCAAGAGGACAATGACCCAAAACATCGGAGTCGTCTTTGTACTGCGTGGAAACAGGAAAATGACGTTGACGTAATGGATTGGCCGTCGCAGTCACCAGATGCAAATCCCATGGAAAATGTTTGGGCACTCATGAAGTTTAAGCTTCGAGGGGAAAATATCTGGAACGTCAAACAGTTATTTCGACAGATTTGACTTTTCGGGTTTCACCGTACATGTTCTTATCAAACAGGTTGTGTATGGTATCAACGCAATAAGTGATTGTGTGTGGCAAACGTGGTTTAAAAAAATCCGTAATGGTGATAAAACATTAGAAGATGGTTAACGATCTGGAAGGTCGATTACCACCTAATTGAGACTGACAATAACCAGCTTTCTACGACCTATCACCCTTTCGTTATATACAGCACAATCTAGCAAGCTTATTGCCATATGGCAATCTTTTCTCACCAACCAGAAATATGCTAAAGAGGCCTTAAGTGAAAACTTGCCTAGACCCCTTTAAAAAAAATGGATTCAAACGGAAATCAAACCCGCCGAAAATTGCTGAGATACAGAAAATATCAAAAACCACTATTAACAAACGTTACGTGCAATTGTGCGTTTGTTTTTGATATGAAAATAGGAAATTGCTTAACGAAAAACCCAATATTTTATTAGTGCAGCAAAAGAGTTAAAAAATCTAGTCATTTCCACAAAAAAGAAAGTTTTTGAAAACCGTCATCCAGGATGTCAATATAAAAGATAAAACAATAAATTAGAGTTAATTTGATGTACCCTTGGTGACCTTGGTGACCTTGATGACCTCCGTTGTCTAGTTGGTAAGACACTTACCCTCGACACCCGGATTACGGGATCGATTCTCGTTGATAACCATATTTTTTAAAAGGGTTCCAATATTATGCAACAAATGTGTAATACAATTATTTTCAATACAATATGTCGATTTCAAGGTCAATTGAAAAAAATCAGTAATTTAATTTTATTCTTAATTTTATACACTTATTTGCATGAAATTTGACTTCCGACCCCGAGATTACGGGATCGGTTTCCGTTGATAGCAACGTTTTTATAAAGGGTTCCAGCCTCATACAACGAATATGTTATACAATCCTACATAATACTAAATAATTGAACAGGTTTAATCGATGTACTCTTGATTTAAGCTTATGAACTTCAAACAAGTAAAAAATAATTTCAAAGCCAATTGAAAATATTCTAGTTTTTAAATTTTTTATTATTCACTTTACACATTTATTTGCACGAAATTTGACTTAAATGTTTGCTAAATGACACACCTCGTTATTGGTATTAATTACAGAACTCGACAAAAAAATTCACTGCTTTTGACATAAAAGTATTATCCCTAATTTTGAGGTGCTGAATCAAATAAACAAAGTCTATAAATTAATTTTACATTACGTTTAATATGTAACATACATTTTTACATTACGTTTAATATGTAACATACATTTTTGGCATGCACGTGTATACATAACACTCGTATAAGACACTTTTTTTATTTAATCGAACGTAATATTAAAGAAATATTTACGATGGATGAAATTGCCACTTTAAAATAAATTCTAAAGGTTATCCTGTATACAACGGAAGTGTGATAAAAAATGTTTCGAGGGGTGAAGTCTAGATAAGAGTGCAGAAAGTGGATTTTGAGTGACATTCTTCAACCTGTATTGTTGTAGTTTTCAAGAAGATTGCTCACCGTTCAATCTTTTCCGTTTCCTAAATACACGGCAAAACCACATAGCTCTTTTCTGTTTCCTAAAAACACAACACAACAATGTAGCTCTTTTCTGTTCCCTAAAATCACATCACAACAACATAGCTCTTTTCTGTTTCCTAAAAACTAAAGAAACAATGAGCTTTTCTGTTTCCTAGAAACTTTAAAACAAATCTATGAAGCTTATTTGCGATCATTCGATTTATCATCAAACGCTAGATCTTTAGATTTTATTTACTGCGGACCTAAAAAATCCCTCATTTAATTTGAAGTCACAAAGTTTTGAAAGTCATTTATTTTATTAAGACTTTCAGGTAATTTATTGTACATATTAAGGGATTCGTAGCATCCCACCTTTCTATAAACATTAAAAACAACAAAACTTTTTGAATTCACTTTGCAAACCTGAAAGCAATGCAACTAAACACAGGTGAGGGCATGTGAAAAAGATGATTAGTGCAAGTGTTCCTTACATGCGAATACATGAACTATCTGCTGGCAGACGACGCCAAGAAGACTACCAAAATGAGAAAAGTATAGTAAGGACTTAAAAACTCAAGAAAGGAGCAGTTCTGAAGATACCAAACAACAGGTTCAACTTACTCGTAAAAGAAATAATAAAAAGGCTTATTATAATAAGCCTGGATTATAATCCATAGGAAATTTGTTCATAATATCAATGTTTCAACTGGTTTTTCGTAAAGCGGATGATTAAGTTTACTGTGCTTGACATATTACTTTGAAAGAGCAGTTTCTTCTTAAAAAATAAATGGTATGATGCACGGTAGAAACCAGTTTATTTCAGTTTGATTTTTATTCAATTCAATGTTTCAGAAAAAAAAATTGATTTTGAATAAAGTTTTTATTCCTTTCTGGGGCATTCTTAAAACATGTTTTTTCTTACAATATATTATTATAATTTATTTTTAACAAACACTGTTTATTCCACTTTTTTTTTAAGACTGTATAACCCTACCGGTTTCAAGGTTAAAAATAAATTACAATGTCTTTAAACCTCCACAACGTTAATGCCTTAACTATAAACAACATAATATATTATTGGGTTATGAAAATATACATTCCTACTCAAACAATTAAAAAATGAAAACTGTTTCATCTACTTAAAAATATATATTCAACCCAACTCACTTGAAAATATATATTCAACACGTAGTTTCAAGTTATACTTATGTGACTAATCTTTAGGGGTATTCCGAACTAACCAGTTAACTTTAGGGGTATTCCGAACTAACCAGTTAACTTTAGGGGTATTCCGAACTAACCAGTTAACTTTAGGGGTATTCCGAACTAACCAGTTAACTTTAGGGGTATTCCGAACTAACCAGTTAACTTAAGGAGTATTCCGAACTAACCAGTTAACTTTAGGAATATTCCGAACTAATCAGTTAATTAACATATGATTTTAATATACTTAAAAGTAAGTTTATTTGTTTGTTTATTTTTTACTATTACTTACACACATGATACTCTAGCAATAGAAAAGCAAGAAACATTAATAAAGATCGTAATTTTAAGTTAGAATATCGTTGAATTTTAATGTATTATTCAGCGGTTCCCAACCTGTGGTACGCGTACCACCGGTGGTACGCGAGTGGATAGTTGGTGGTACGCGAAAAATAATCAGTAATGGCGGACATAAAAAGTAAAAAAAAAAACTGTCATAAAAATATCATTTAAACTACTATATTTTTCCTATAATTCATAATTTTAATTAATAATATACAGTACAGTTGTTAATATGTACAGTCTATGCAGAAAATTTGGAAAAAGCTTCATCGTTATCAATAAAAGATAAAGAAAGTTTAATAGGCTTATCAAGTGACAAAACTTTACAAATCAAATTCGAACGAAACAATCTAATTAATTGTTGGTTAAACATCGATAAAGAATATGAAGAACTTTCTGAAAAAGCTCTCAAATTCTTATTACCGTTCACTAGTACGGAATTAGTAGAAAGAGCTTTTTCTTCATATATTTTTTTTAAAAATAAGTATCGCAACAAATTGGACGCAGGTGGAGATTTAAGGGTCTATCTCACATCTTTTGAACCAAATTTCAAAAAATTATGTTCTTCGAAACAAGCACAAGGATCTCATTAAATTTATTTTGCTTATATTATTGTGCTTATATTTTCGTAAAATTTGTTTAAAAATTAAACTTATAACTTGATAACAATGTATTATAATCTTAAGCAACACTTTCATAACTATTATTTTCGATAATAAATAGAAAATTTCGGTAATAAATATATTTTTAAATACAATTTCATTAATATTATTATATTTAAAACAAAAATTTCGCCTGCGGCGCTGCTGTAAATTTGTAAAAATGAAAGTGTACATTGTCTCGTTTTCATCAGAACAATTTTTACATTTACCGTGTTTAATTAATTTTATATACATATATTTTCTATTAATATCTGTAATTTTTGGAAAAAAATTGCCTGCGGCGCATTTGGTTTTTTTTATACAAATAATTTAATTTAATTCAATGTAATTTTTTTTTAATAAAAATTAGTTGTTAAAAAAAAATACTTCTTTAAATGTCCTGGTTTTGAATTTCGACAAGAAATGAGCTTCAACACCTTTTATTTAAAAAAAAACATTGTTATATGTAAAGTTCAAATGTCTCATTTTTATCAGAAAAAATAAAACATTTGGTATTTTTTTTAAACTTAAATAAATTGAGTTATGGGAAATATAGTCACCCTATAAAATTTATAATGCAAATAGAATAACAAATTTCTCGAAATACAATCATTTTTACGAAGTGGTACAATTAAGCGTGATGTACTACCAAGTGGTACGCGAGCCAAAAAAGGTTGGGAACCGCTGTATTATATGATAAACAGTGAGGGGCTGATGAAGCGGTTGACTGTATTTTTAATTATTTTTTTGTAAAATTATCACATTACGAGACAAGAAGATATGTGACAATTAGTTTCTTATTCAAAACCAAATTTAGTCGTCATTTACAAACTTAAAATATTACCTCTCGTGGCGTTATTTTTGGAATATCTTGTTTTTCTCCATGATGACTAGCACACTTCGTATATATATACTTCGACAAAATTAATATATCTTTCTTTAATTACATTTATATGGTATGTTTTTTTTTTTTTTTTGGTTAGTTTAAATATATTGTGTTGTCCTAATAAACTCACTTACTTTATATTTTACAATCTACAGTCGAATAAAATAATGCTGAAAGTTAATAGAATAATATCTTTTACAAACTTTTTGAAAATTTAATAAAATAAAATAATATTTTTCATTAAATATTTTGTAAAAAATAATCCATAAATTTTGAAAATGCTGGAAAAGTTTTATTTAACCCTTTAGTATTTTTGATTGTGTCAATTTTATATAGGATATCAAGAATATTAACAATTATGTTTCCGACTAATTTAACATACTTATAATAATCGTACTACATTTGTTCAACTACATATCAAAATGATGCCTCTCCACCTTGCTTAATCTTAAGATTTTTATCCATCTTTTTCTAGATGGATAAAAAACTTAAGATTAAATGTGCTTTATTGAAATATAAAATATTTCTTATTTGATTTAACTCGTAAGTTAACTGCACGTTTTCAAATAAAACAAGATCCTAAACGTTCTCAAAATGGTACTAGATACTTTTAAAAAGAAAGAAATAATAATATCTTCTTTTAGTGTCCTACATCTCTTATTTGCTGGCTGTGGGCTTTATAACTCCTCTGAGAGAGTTCTTACGAGATGGCTGCTATGCCTCCCCTAGGGAGATCTAGCTACCCTTTAGCTTCCTTTGAGCTAAATGTCATCGCGACATCACCCTCAATATTACTATTTGCCATACTGTTCACATATCGTTTTTGCTGGCCTGTCAATAAAATATATTTCAGTAGCCCGTTTTATTTACATCCTTTTAAGAATAAGCGTTTTTTACGACATGTAAAATACCACAAAATTAATAATATCTTAATGACGTTATGATGATACAATATGATATTGAATACATGATTTTCTTTATTTTCTTGACTCAAACAAAGAAAGCTAGGTTCATCTTCATCGAGTATTTTATACTGAGGTTTAATATAATTCATTCATTTGTATGATACTTCTCAATATATTCGAATTGCAGATGCGGACAAGTTGAATAGTGTGGCTGGGAAACAATATTATATTTGGCCCTAGTAATCGAGCATTCGGATTCAGAACCAATGGAGTAGAGCAAGTATCTAACAGTTCGCCATGGCACTTGTTGGTAATACTAAATGTAAACAGTTCATTCTTTGTCACTATGTGACGTCGCGCTCATAAAAAAATAACGGAGATTTCGATCTTCTAGTGTAGGTCGCACTTACTGCGCCTGCTCATCCAAGGCAAGATAGAGGGTCGAAGAGGTGTTGGCAGGTGGCAAATCTCCTGGCTCCGCAATATACGTGATTGGACTGGTATAAAGAGCGTTGGGGATCTTTTTCGGGCTGCCGGGGCCAAAGATGCTTACTCTCAGGTGATAGTCAACGTTGGAGGACCTGACGTGACACTAGGAAGAAGAAGTATATGTCGCGCTGGATGAAGACTAATTTTGTCCCCCATAACAGCGTGGGTGGAGGTGGATTCTAACTAAACTAAACTGAGCATATAAACAGGTAACAACATTTGCGCATGTCTAGCGCGTGTTAGTATTATTATCAGACGAACCCTTTAACCAGACTCGTCCCATTATTATTATTTATTTGGGCACTATAATAAATCATACCTGAAATGATGGAAGACCTGCGTCTTATCAGTAAGGTCACGGAGGTCGTCAATATGTTCAATTCTACTCCTACTCATGCGGCTACGGGGGATGAAATAAAACTCCATCCAGCACGACCTACGTAAGAATACCGATTTTCTTATGAGCGCTACGTTACTTATTGCCGAAGAGGGAACTACCCCAAGGGAATCATTTGGTAGCGACACATCTGAGTATAAATAGTAACAACAACGGATTTCAAGGTCCAATGTCATGGGAGAAAAAAACTGACTAACAGCACAGTAAAACCCTGGAATCCAAACAGCTTAGCAAGTTTCCAGTATTTTCGCAGAAAACAGAAAACTTCGAATCCAGCAAAATTATCCTTTGACACAACTTGATCGATCGATCGGTCCGATAATATACCAATGTAAGGCTGAATGAAGATCCCTCCGAAAAAATATTGACTTGATTATCATCGTAGACCACAAAAGATGATCAGCTAACTGATCCAGCTGGACGATAAATTACAGGAAGAAAAAAAAAATTGTTTTTAAATTTTTTAACATGAAAGCTCCCAAAGAGAAATTGAGTGGTTCAATTGATTAGATACACTCACGGGGAGCCGAAGTATGCCTTGATGCTAGAAAAAATGTAAATATCTATCGTCCCACGAGAGATGATGAAAATCGTTGTTGCCAAGAGGTCGTCAATATTACGCGACATAATATAATATTAAATATGATCTTCAATTTATTTTCACTGCATAATTATTTGAGCAACCGATTTCTAAGAGTTCTGTCTTCTTGGTCAAATTTTAAATTCTTTAGAAAATAGAGCTCTTTGAAACCGGGTGTTATTAAATTTAAAAGTGGTATACTTGGTGCAAGATTGTTTGAATGATTCAAAAGTTTTATCCTCCAGCACGTGTTGTGCCAGGAAAAAAATATTGTTCTATTGATATACGTGATATTCTTCTGATACTTCGATTATGTATGGTTTTGGAGAAATGAAATGTTTCTTTTGGCACTTTCGTTTTTTCTTTTTATATATGTAAAGTTTGATAGGCTACTATCACATATCGGAAAATCTACAAAAAATGTTAGTAGATCACCTTTTTTTGTGATTTTATTACCAAATATGTTTTTAGAAACATATGAAGATGCTGTGAACCATTTTCCACTTAACTCGTTTTATTTTTGTAATGTTTTAATTTTTTTATATAAGTGGGTTTGATTCCCGAATTGGCGGGCTCTTGAAGAGAATCTGTTTTAAAGTTATACTCCTTGAATTGTTGAAGTAATGTTATTGAAAATAGACCAACGGTTTATGATTTTGCATAAATTTCCACAACTCAGCAATGTAACTTAATTCATATATAATCTAATTAAATTATGAATCAAATTCTCCCATCTAACTACTCTTTTTCTCTTTTGGCTCTTCTAATCTTGCCTTAACATATTTATCTAGATCATCTTTTAAATGTTTTTATTCTACCCTAGTCAACAATCTGCCCTACCCTTGTCAACAATGCCAGATGGATTCTGAAGAAGCCTTCTCCTTCCCTTCTACAAAAACAAAGGAGACTCCAGGAAATGCGACAACTATAGAGGTATCAAGCTAATATCCCACACTATGAAAATCTATGAGCGAATTATAAACTCGAGAATCAGGAATTTAGTGGAAACACATGACAACCAGTGTGGCTTCGTATCGGAAAAATCAAGTAAAAAACAGTAGACGCCATTCAAACCATTAGACTCCTTATCGAAAAACACCGTGATGCCAAGAAAGACCTTCATATGGTCTTCATCGATCTCGAAAAGGCATTTGACAGGGTCCCTAGAAGCCTAATTTTGGCAGCACTTAGAGCACATAGTGTACCAGAAAAGTATGTACTTGCCATCCAGGACATGTATGATAACGTGACAACGCAAGTGAGGTGCACTTCGGCAACTTCACCAGAATTTCCTGTTAAGGTGGGGGTACATCAAGGATTGGTACTCAGTCCGTTACTGTTCATCTTAGTCATGGACGATTTAACTAACCAGGAAATAAGCAGTCTCCTAAAGATCCTACTATTTGCAGACGATATCGTATTAATAAGTGAAAAACACGAAGACCTGCAAAATAGTCTGGAAATGTGGAGAAGAATCTTGGAGGACAATGGATTGAGACTGAGCAGAAAGAAGACAGAGTATCTATACCTACCATTCGAGAGCACAAATGCTGTCACTCCCGTAATGCAAATGGATGGAGAAACATTACCAAATTGTGACTCATTTAAGTATCTTGGGTCACTCATCCATAGCGATGGAGGATGTGCAGCAGATGTAACACATATAATTAGTGTGGGGTGGATGAAGTTTAGATCAATGACGGGAGTTTTATGTGATCCGAAAATGTCAGTAAAGTTAAAAGGAAAAGTATACCAAACGATTATCAGACCCGCACTGCTCTATGGCTCCGAATGCTGGACGATGTATAACTCTTACTCTAGGCAACTAGAAATTGCTGAAATGCGCATGCTGAAATGCGCATGCTAAGTGTTCCTAAGAGACAAAATAAAAAGCTCACGCATTCGTGGAAGCCTAGGTGTCACATACATCAACAGAAAGATGGAGGAGAGGCGATTGAGATGGTATGGGCACGTTGGACGCAGAACACCCGATCATATTGTGAACCAGGCAATCTCCATGGATCTTCCTCGAATAACAGCCAGAGGAAAACCAAAGAATTCATAAGTGGTGCAAAAAAATAACCTGATGCAGAGGCACGGCCTGGGGGACTTAGTCCGGGACAGAAGACCATACAACCTGAGGACGAGGAGAGCTGACCCCAACAGTCTTCGCAGACAATGAGTTGGGATGGAGCCAGGGAGAAGAAGTCAACAATCTATGTAATCATGTATTATAAGTATTCCTTTCTTATCTCCGATATACATTAATGCATTATTTTTTCTTTATTTAACCCTATTTGTATAGTAATAAAAAATGTTGTATACTTTTTGCTGGGTAGTCTAAACAAATGTTTACTGGTCTAGAAAAATGATTGTATGAGTTAATTGTATAAAATTAAAATTAGACATATTTTTTTAATCCCAACTCACAATACACATCAGTTTAGTTTATTTGATTCATCAATAAAATAAACGTCAATCTCGTGTATGCAAAAATATCGAGTCAGTGAAATGGGTAATGCATACTTTATAGTAAGTCCATTTTGAAAAAAATACTGAATACACGCCTATACAAAGCAATGTTATGCATTCTCGATTATTTAAAAACAGGTGAAATATGCATTGTACTATTCTTGTAAATGTAGTCTAATTAGTATGAATTTCGTAATGCGGAAAAATTATCAATAAATCAATTTCTATTGTGCCGTTTTGTGACCTTTTTCACGTAGTCACTCAAAGGCTGCATCCGATTCATTAAATTATCTTTCAAAAACTGCCGCCTTAAGAAATATCTTGATACTGTAAGCCCTCTTATACTTCAGATAATGAAATTTCTTTCTATCCGATAGGTCCATCGACTTTGAAAGCCATGATAAGGTCATGATAACTGAACCTTTTAGCTTGGTTTGTCTCAACAAAGTAAAAAAAATGTAAAAAAATACATTCTAGCCTTTTTCTGGATGAAATGTCACAAACTTTTTGGGTTGGGATACAGACAAAAATACAAGACCTTAGGTATTTTAGTGTTTAGCAAAAAGCGATAAACATTAAATAATTACATCTAAACTATTTAAATTGTGTAAGGACTGGGAGACGGGAGAGAAGATGGAAAAGATAATATATTTGAGGAATAATTAAAAACAAGTTATAGTATATCATTGCATAAATATATAAGTTTTAGATTTAACCTACCTTTAAGATACCTTTCAACAAAAATCTTGTAGGTCACCTTTTTAACTGAAGCGGTTAATCGAATTTATATTTTCTTCACACAGTTGAATGAACTCAACAGCTATTGAAATGATACTATATTTTTTTAATTTAGCGACGTTATAAAAAGGTTCCAATATTTGCTTAGCTAGTAGTTTATGTAAGTTGATTTTAAGTAGGCGTCATTGTATTATATTACTTTAGAAACGAGGCTTACTGAGTTTCCATAGCAACGAAGTCAACTGTGCGATAAAAATATGTTCGAAACTTGTTAGTCTTAGGTTATAATAGAATCCGATAAATGAAATTGAAATTTAGCGAGAAAAATCTGGTAAATATAAAGAATTTTTTGAAAAAGAAAAGATTTACCTAAAGACTTAGCTTACGTAATTTTGTATTACGCGATAAGAAATTTTCAATTTATATAGCAATGTTTTGTTTTAAAACTATGGAATCTCAAAGATTATCAAAATGTTACATTCGTCGTTTTAACAAAGTTTTTAATTTACTCGTACTTCTTTAAGATCACCCATTAATTGAATTGATAATTGATGCACGACATAATAATTCCTGATTCCCTTGGTATTATCGTATTAATGGAGGCGTCAAAATTTCTGATATGATAGGAATCTGTGATGCCTCCGATCGGGTCTGTTCTCTTTACGCCTGATCGTTAGGGGGGAGGTCATATAAGATAAGCCTAGATATTTTGATGACATCTCGTTTGGATTGTTTGTTGTAAATCAAGTTTAACCTATAAGTATGCTTGTTTTCTTGTATTTTTTGTTTTTGCTGTCGATAAATGATTTTTTTTATTATTATTATTCAGTTTGTCAGACTGATGAGAATGTGCAACGGGGTTTTATGTAATCAAAATCGGAAAGAAACATCGACTTTTTTTTTCATTCTACATGTCCTCAGTGAGATACAGGCGAAAGCCTAGTTTACTGGGGACATGACAAGTGAAAGGCAATAAACCCAGATCCATTAAAATTGTGTGTCCAAATTAAATTGCCTGTTGTTTTTTCGCAAATTTTGTGTATTTCTTGTCATGTGTAAAATAAATAAAAATATTCATCCCTTAAGTACGACTGGATGCTAGCATGTGGGTAGAAAGCACCTGTGCGTGTATTGTTTTTTTTTTGTATGCATGCTGTTGCACTAAATCTAAGATACAGTATTTACATATCAAATCCAATATTCTGATGGTAAGGATGTCAAAGTTTTAATACTTTTCTGCAGCTGCCCCTAGTTTCGCGGATTTATAAAGCGCTACTTATATGCTACTTAGTAATGATTTAAACCCAACCCCCATTGCTAAGCGTAAGTGCTAACCGTTAAAAAATAGATTGATGTAAAAACTCGTAAAAAAGGTCACTGATTTGTTAATTTAGCACTAGATTTGCAAACTGCTTTTTTTACATCAAAAATAGATGGAAATCGTAATAAAATGCGTTCGATCGTATTTTGAATTAACAAAATGTGACTTATTACCAATATTACTACAAATATACTTATTATGATTTGCAATTATGTACATTTATTGAAAATAAAGACATCGTGATCTCCATTTCTATACAATAACTGTAAATTACGAGAGAAAATCTTAAATTACGACAGGACGTGAAAAGGTATTCGACACTGTAGAAATGTGGGTTATATTTAGGTCACTGAATAACTCTCGAGTGTATAGGTATTATCGATGTACGCTACTTCTGAAGACATTCTAAAATAGATAGATATACGTAACTTTTTAAACATACAAATCCATGAAATGTATGAAAAAAAAATTCACCAATAAAATAATTCACCAGGGTGGCACTACATCTTCCAATCTCTTTATCTAGGACTGAATTATTTATTCCACTAATGACAAAAATGAAACGAAGAAAATTTTATCAGACCTCAATAGGGCTTTAAATAAATGTATCAGACCTCAATAGGGCTTTAAATAAGTGTATCAGACTTCAATAGGGCTTTAAGTAAATATATCAGACCTCAATAGGGATTGATATAAATGATTTACGTTTTATTAAATTCTGTTTTCCGTGTGTACTTTTTTCGATTCTTTCAGACATTAAATTGGGAAAATTAATATCAACTGAGCAAACTGTTAGTGCACATAATTACGAGGTTTATTGAGTGATATTCAAATAATGCCAAATTTTATCCGGTTCACACAATATCATTGGGAATTTAATCAACACTTGATTTTTTTCTAAAACGACATAATTTATAAAACGATTCAATACGAAAAACACCTGTCAGTCTTTTTTTAAGTATTTGGTTAATTTTTCGCTTTTCAAAGCAGGGAAAGATGTTACATCAGGCATAGCCAAACTACGGCCCACGGACCCGATCCATTTTCGCTGACTGCGTATGGGCAATAAAATATATTTAATATTTATAGAAATCTAAACAGATAAATTAAATTACTTGACAAAATATGCAATGAAAATTCTTGTGGTATTTGGTTCAACATTTGCGAAAACACTTTCTCAACAATAAATGTGTAAAACTCTCAACAAGTTCAATATTCCCTGATACCCGTTTGGAAGCGATATTAAGGTTGTCAACGAGCATGCATTCTGAGATGGAAAAATTGATGGATGATACAAAGTAGCATCACTTTTCTTCCTGAATATTTTTTAAATAATTACAATTCCATTTATAATTAAACAAACTTTTTTTTAAAAATTATAATTGAAATTTTTATTATTTATTTATAATCAATATGTCAAATGTTTCATTTAATTGTGGTATTTGTTTATCTTTCTTTTTATACTCTGGCTCGCGATGGCTGGCTTCTGTCAGACAAAATATACCCCACCTAGGTAGAAGTTTGTTCATGCATAGGTTCAACCGTTTCCTAGAATTGTGAAACAATGAATATTTGATTCTTCTTGATCCTCTTCTTTCATTTCTCTCCTTTCGAGAATTTGTTGCTTTAGGCAAGCTTAAAGATAAAATATTCCATATGATTTTGTTACTATTCTCTGTAAACATGCTTCATGTTTTGGTGTGCGTATAAAGTGACTAAGCTAAGATTTTTATTTTATTCCGACATATCGATCCACTTTCTTGAGAACATCATTTCTAACGAAAATTGTTATGGCTCTTTCTACAATTTGTGTAGCATAAAAGGACTCGTCTTGAATGGGCTGAATTATACAAAAGCTATTTTTATGAACCTTTTGCAAATTTTCAAGCATTTGAGCATATCCGGAATGCAAAGAAATATATATTAATAATTTTGGTAATCATTTTTAAATGTTTATTCCAAGTATTTAGTTATGGTAATGAATTTATTGAATCTAACGTATTGTTTAAAAAAGTTATGTATTATTACAGATAATGAAGTTTCAATACTTCATTTAATTTTGGCATAGTTGTTGAGATTATGATGCGGTTGAAATTACTCTTGGGATTAAAGTGTGTGTGTGTGTGTGTGTGTGTGTGAATATGTGAATACAAAGTGTGAACAATGGGCAAATGTAAGAAATTTGTGATTGAGGAGTGAGACCACTGCGTCATAGGCTTAACCTAATGAAACGGTTCCTTAAATCCATAAAATAGAGGGTATTAAGTCCATACATACATACCACCACGCCGTTTCCCTATCGGGTTAGGCAAATAAGATAAACGCGCCAGACTTTCCTATCGCGACACACACATATCGCATCATTAACATCCATGCACCTTCTCATACATAAAGTACTAATATATAGGGTATTTATTTACAATAGTATATTGTTACATATTTGTGCTTGACAGTTCACATTAAAACGACGTCAATTTTAAATTATGTACTGTAGATAGTAAAAATTTAAAAAAATCCTTGAAAAAAATATAAGTTGGAGATATTTGTTAAAATATTATCCATCATCCATAAAAATATAGTAAAGCACGCATTTTAGTAGCTTAATATCGCTACATAAAAGTTCTTCAAATTTTAAACAAAAGGTTTTTTCAAATAAATACTTTTTGGGTACTGTTTGGACAATAAGTTTTTAGGAATTAAAAGTCCCTGTATATTATAAAGAACTCTCAAGTCAAGAACACATCCTATCCTTATGCCCGTGAAATCGTAATTTGGGTTGTGCAATCAGCCTGATAAAAGTTTTTATTCGAAACTTTAAAACACAATTCCTATTAGGAACTATTGTATAATACACAATTTATGTTCGAAACTTTAATACACAATTTCTATTCAAAATGATAATATACAATGCCTATTCGAAACTATAAAAAAACAATTCCTATTAAAAATCATAAAACAAAATGTCAATTCAAAATCATAAGACAAAATTTCTATTCGAAAATATAGTACATAATTTCTATTCGAAATTATAATACACAGTGAGTGAACACCGTAATAATTCACACAGTGATAATTCTCAAAAACTTCATACCCAATCAACAACTGTAAATATTTCAAATCTCTCATGTTCATGGGAGATTTGAAATATCCTATTAAAAAACCTTATACGAGTATCTATTTACATTCTTAATCAATCAAATCATTATACTTGGGAATCGAGATGAGGAAAATGGTCCAAGTATTCGATAAATCTTACAAAAACTCTTATGAAAAGATGAAATTCAAAAAAAAATCTTATAGTCAAGTCATATGAATTTTCTTTAATAACGATGAAAAAAATATCCAGGTTATATTACACTTAAAAAGAATAATCAATTTTCTTTTTTGCGTCATAGCCGTTTGAAAATATTCATAAATTTTTATATGAAGGTCCTAACAGCGGGAATAAACTGAGATTAACAAACCCTCAGTTATGGCGTTAAATTTCTGTTGCTTATTCAATGGTATAATGGAGGTCGCCTCCTTAATAGGCTCTTTGTGAGTATCTCATAAGTGGGTGAAGGTTGAACCATAATACTTTACTTTATGTCCTGTTTTATTAACTTCGTATAAAATATGCTTAAGATTCTTAATTTATTTTGTTTTGTTTACATTTTAATGTAGAGTTTACATTATTAGATATTTCAGTTAAAATAACACGATTTTTAATGCTTTGATAAAATATTTGGTTACGACCTATGCTGGAAAGAAATCATGTAATGTGTATCATTGTTTAATGAAGTAAAAACATCTAAAATATTTAAGAAATTACTTTGTTTTTTTACTAATTACATTAATCCCAGTGTTTCTAGCTCCTATCTCGAGGATTATTTGAAGTGGAATTGTTCTGGTTTGTTACGAATGCAATACCTACTAGTTGCAACTGGTGTGAACTAGTCAAAAGCGTGCATCAATTACGACTAAGATTTTTTTATGACATGCGAATCCTTTTGTTTTCTGGAGAAAACCTCGCAATAAGAGGTAAAACACGTATCGCGGGTATTACTGTAATTAGTAGAAAAACAAAGTATTTAAGCATTAATTACACTAATAGAAAAGAAACATTTTTTTTGCTTTAACACGCTTTTTTATTTAATTGAGACCTCTCTTGATTTCTAGCTCCATAGCGTTAGAGACATTGTAGGTCTGAAGCCGATTGAAACAGCTATCCAGTTATAATGGCTCTGAATATCTTCACTCCAGAAGTTTATGCATTCGATTGAATATCAATTACTCGATAAAAAGTATACTGTAAAGTGTGGGATTTTATCAGGTATTTGTCGCTTCTGCCTCTGCCTCTGGAGATATGAATCAATTTGCACTGGAGATATAAACCAATTTTGGGCATTTTATATATGAAAATATTTTATGTAGGACATGGGTTCAAAGTTTGCAGCTTGCTTGCATCGTTTTTCTCTATTTAAACGCTTATAACTGGTAACAGCTAGTAGACTCGATCCTAGATCCGTTAAGTTGTTACAATACACTAAGTTACTTGCACTCTATGTTTTTTATTAAAATCCTATGATAATTTACAATATAATACGAGTATATTACCAAACAATTTCTGTATTTTGACTTATCTGAAAACACGTGTGGAGATATTTGATGGTTTTCATTATTACATGAAAGATTATAAAAAAAAAACAATATAAGGAAAGACATATTTTGTTTGAATAAAGTAATTCTTTGTCAAAATATTATGTGTATGAGTTATATGAGTATTTTGGTCCGCAGTGTACCTGTCCAGTACAGCAAATAGCCGAAGGAAACGTAAAAAAAGGGTACGTTGCTTGTACAAGTTGGCTCATAAACACACAGATATAAATTGGACAGCACAAAACGCTGAAATACATTGCTCGCCGACAATTTATGCCGTCGCATTCCAGCCAAAATTGAAATGTCCCGGGACGCGAGATTTTAACATGACCCAGCACTCTGGATACATTTAAATCAGCGGACCTCCTGATCTGGTCCTGTTTAACTTGATTCCAGGGCCAAAACAAATTAACATATATATCTCCTTTTTTTGAATATCATAAATATTGGAAAAATATTAATTTGATTAAAATTTGTGTCACACAGTTATTAAAAAAACTGTTAACTTATTCAAGATATTTCACACTTTACATGTGTTTGAAAAGTTTGTTACAGTTTCAAATAAGATTTTTTGACGAAAGAAAAAAAGGTTTTTATTTTTTTATGGCAACCGTGATAGTATATCATAAGATAGATATCATCTAGCCCGGGAATTATGAGTTTGAGTCCCGTTGGAACCCAATTTATTTTATAAAATTATTTCAGCTTGGTTTTCAATTATTAATCTTGATTGAGAAGAAATTTCCACACAGCAAAACATCCACCGGCCTGTACTGTACAGCATGTAACAAAATTGTTATAACATACTCGTACTATATTATATAATTTCGTTTATGAGGTTGGCAAAAAATAGTAGTTTTCAATGTTTATTTATTTATCAACTGCTAGTATTACCGGCAGATGCCTTTACAAAAAAAATTTTTTTTAACACAATTGTACAAAAAAATAAAACTTGAAAACATTGAAATGAAAACAACAAACCAATCTTAAAACAAAATTGAAAAAAAAAAACAAAAATATGAACATAAGATTCGAAACGGAATAACATTTATGTGAGGTCAAAAGAAAAAAAAATCATGGCAAAAGTGCATCAAAAACAGACTTTTTGTTTAATTTAATTTAATCTTATTTAAATTAATTATGATTTATTTTTAATAAAAATATACACAGTAAATGAAAAAATATATGGCAGAATATTATACAACAATTTTTTTTGTGAACCATTGCATGCTGATATCATGGTAATATTAGCAAAAAATGCAAACGAACTATAGCGATAAGTTCATTGCACGTAAAATGTGAACAAAAAGACCAGAGAATGTACTCGTATATAACAAAATCATGTCATGTTAATAGAAAAGGGCGACAGGAAAAGTAAACGCGACATAAGATCAAACAATGATATAGAAGGAGCTAAATAATTGCGGGACATGAGAAATTGAATTTTAGTCAAATATTTCAGTCGTTTAGTAAGAAATTGAGAAGGAAAATATGTTTTAGTGAAATTTACGCTTACATTTGATTTTAAGAGAAGACAAGAAATACATTTTTTTGTTTATCATTTTTTTTTTACATTTCACTAAGTAAATAAGTTGGGACAGAAACAACACCACCATACGATAGGAGTAATATCGACTATTCCTTGAGAACCATAAATAAGAGTATGGTTGTATGCTGCGAGCAGTATATTTGAAGAAATTCGAAGGAGAAAATAATGAAAAGCAAGGTAAAGCGAACATTTATGTTCCAATGCAGAACTTCCTAACCGATGTGCCGCAGCACACTTGTGTGTCATGAACGATTGGGAAACGTGTCACAAGGACTGTACGACGCCAAATGAAATGAACGCGTCCTACCGAATGTCAGTTTGAAAATAACGTTAAAGTATATGAATAATTATAACGGTTACTTACTTTTTTATCATATATTTAATAATGCTTTTATGATAAAGATTTATAATAAATAATTGCATCTGATTATTTTTTCATACGAAACAAACAAAATATATGAATATAAGAATTTGAAAAATGATTGAGTGTGTTGCTAAAATGCTGTAATTTTTATAGCATGCCGGGATGCGGTAAAGGTTGGGAAACACTTTACTAGAAGTAATTTATCGATAATTCATGAATTCAAAGTCATTCATGAATTCAGAATACTGTTATAGCTATATGATCAGAAAATATTTATTTATTTCAAAATAATTTCACTTTTATTTTAATAAAATACCTGACAGAACATGGAAATTTTCAGGAGAATTTTTTCTTTCAGTATTTATAATTACAACAGCGAGTCAACGAGTCAGCGGCACGGCCCAAATATTTTCACGCTCTTTAAACAAATCCAATTTCTTGCTGTGTTTCTATTTTGAAACGAGCGATATTATCGCTTTACTTTTTATTTGACATTTTTTTTGTATTTTTAGTTTTATTTATCCTCAGTATTAAGTCAAGTAAGTCAGAGACCATTTCATCGCAAATAGGGGTTGGTTTCATAAATTTTCAGCGAAAGCTTTTTTAAAACTGAACATTTTACTGGAGATATGTATTTTTTAATTTTTGAAAAAAAATCTGTCTTGTTTTTATCATGGAAAATTGTTTTTAACCTACGCATTATACGTATGAGTATTTCAGCTATAACATAATTTGGGTCTGTGGTCTTGGAACTGGTCAATATAAAAAAGAATACCAAAGAAGATTATTTTTATACCCCTAGGTGGTATAGAAAATATTATAAGTTCCCTGTGTCACTAAATTCGTTCAATATCTCTAGGTCACGCGTCACTGGATATTTAGTCACCACATTTATTCTGCAAGACATTATGTAGAAAAGAGGATGATTTCTTGCCCATTTATAATTTTTGGAAAAATAAAAATTAAATGCCTCTAATATTGTGGAATGGTGGAAACTGCATTGAAATACTTTTAATAAGAGTAACGCGATGAACTCTGCCTTTTTGTTTCGAGGTATTTATGAATACATGCATATCTTCAATTGTAATTAATATGGTGTCCATATTTTGAGTAATAAACCTCTGTTCTATATCATATTGTGATTGGGGTTACCTGAACTCAGTATCCTTTAAATTTATGGCATACTATATTCAATTATTAATTAATAAGAGATTCGTTGAATGAACTTAATTAAAATATGCTTTCGTACATTATCTTTTATATTTGAAACAAACTTAATATTCATAACCTTATGTTTTTTGTTACAGGTAAGCCATTATTTTTTTCCGAAAAAATCAGGCGAAAATCCAAAATATTCAAAGGATTGTTTAAATGTAAGTTTATAATATTTTTTTATATATTTTTTTCATGCATGAATTATTATATTTAATTTATTACGTACTCCGCAAATATACTGAAATTTATTTGTCTAGTTCTTTGATTGTAAAACGTCTACTAATTGTTTAGAATAAATTCAATGGAAATAATTTTTCGTGTAATGAAAACAGAACAAAAATTAAAAGCTTTCTCTAAATTGTCAGTATCAATTTACTTCAAAAACCCCACACTCCGGCATTGAAAAAAATGACGATATTTATTTTAAGGGCTAAAAATTACAATGAATAAATCTATCAGAAATAATCTATTTATTTGTTTTCTAAAACCTACGCTGAAACATGTTCTAATTTATTATATGTGATAAATTTTGATAAAAACCGTATATGTTGAAATCGGTATACGATTTCATTACCTTTTGATAGGTGTTCGTAGAAAAATCATAATTTATTTCCGAGAGCTTTCTATTATAATTCTCAAAGAAGAATAGTATTTTTAAAATAGACATACGAGTGTGTTAAGTACTTTAAATGGTTCGTATTTTTCTTTATTTTAATGCTAATATATGAATTATACGTTAAAGTGCAGTGACTTTAGTAAACACTTTAAATTCAAATCTTTCTTATTTTTTCATAAAAACGGTACAATTTTTTTTTAAATAACCATGGTAATTTAAAAAAACGTCTTTATTCTGATATCGAAGATTGTTATTGAAAAAAATGTCTTGGCGTAAATATTATATTTTGATGCATTTGTTTTTATTCTTACTTATTAAACAAACATAAATTCTATGTTACAAATGTTACTTATTTATTATTAGCTATGGTAAATTAAGTGATTTGATTGAAGAAAGACAGTGTTGTTGTTTGTAACCAATTATTGAAATAATTTATTATTGATATTCTTTTATTGATTGTTGATAACTGTTATTCTTTGTTATGAGACACTAGCATTATAGTTGATTCAAAAATATTTTAATATAATTAATCTTTTAAGATAGATTTTTCTTTTATAACTAATCACAATGTATAAAAGAATACGGAGTGAAGCGATAAGGGATAAATATGAACTTATATGTTAAGAAATACGTGTCTTATGAAGATGATAACGTTGAGATGGTTTGGGTATGTGGCACAAATAAATGAAAAAGAGACTAACAAAACATAAATATAGTGCAAATGGGAGTAGAAGGCGCGTGAGAGGAAAGTATGATTGAATCAAGTGAATGGTATTCTGAAAGAATGAAACGAAGAAATTCATAGAAATAATAGAGGTTGTATGAGAAGAAGTATGGATGTAGAAGAGGCTCAGTATGTGTCCCGAGATAGAAAAGTATGGCGCTCTTTCCTCTTTGCATACCTCGACAGAGAAATGGCGTGATGGTAGGTATGTATGAAATTACAAAACGCACATTTTTTAAGGTAATAAAGAAATATTTCCACCGATTTTTTGTAATGTTTAACTGTACAATTAGAAATCCCAAGTGTTACAGCAATATTTAAACAGTGTTCATGAAAACAACTTTACAAATCATTGTTAAAAGGTTAACTTTATTATACATCTGAAATCTTGATATTTACAAAGTGGGACGAAAGCGTTTGTCCAAATTAAAGCAAGCAATCGACAAGAAGAAGCCAAGGTTGGGCAATAGAAAATGCGTTTCTATGATAATTCGGCCAAAAGTGTTGCAACTTGGCTGGGTTGTGCCACCATATAGTCCGGACCTTTCACCGTCTGGCTATAATTTGTTTTGATTTTTGGAGAACTGTCTTAGTGGTGTGAATTATCCGAATCTGAATTCCTGCCAAAACCACTTGAATCAGTATTTCAGATCAGGAATTTAACAATAGAGAAATTCTCCGCATTCTAAAATATGGAAAAATCATATATCAAAATTATGCATACATGATTGATTACACTAATTTTTAAATAAACAACTAAACGATTTCATTAACGCAAACAACGGAACAAATATTTGATACGACCTAATACTTGTAAATATAATATATAGTTATATTATTTAAACATCGCATTGGGCAAAATCACTAAATTATTGACGTCCGTAAAAAACTCAAAATATTTTAATAAAAAAAAAACACGTTTTCAACAAAAATAATTATTTCTTTTAGCAAAGAGAATATCTTTAGTCGAATAGATTTCGCAATATCAAAATAAATCATATTATTTTCTCAGATTATTATTTTTTTTACAGAGCGCCGGATATTGGTCGAGGTTTTTTGACGGCCTTTTGTCGGACACCATTTTACGAGCCATAAACGTCAAAATAAACGATTTGTGAAGAAAATTAAGTGAGTAAAGGACTCTCTTCCGCCATCTTATCCCTTTCGAGGTTGTTCTTTAATACGGTAATCGCCATAACTTACAATGAATAGGACATACTTCGAGAAAAGAACTATTTCCCATGGGATTACACGTCGGTCGAGATCTCGATTCGTGTGTGACGCCAAGAATCCAATAGGCCTAGCTCAGTAATACTTATTATTTTGAGGGTTTATTGGAAATGTCAGTTAAATTGAGTTTTCCAAAAGCAGTTTATGGATTGACGTACTTATATAACAAAGTTATCTTTAGGTCGTCTTAAACGATGTTAAATAAGAGTATGTTATTCATTTTATTTATTACGTTATGCAGTAGTTCCTACCTACGACCCTTTATAAAGAGCTTTTATGAATTTGTGTCGTTAACATTACAATTCCTTGGACTGTGGGCTATGACCCGAAAATGGGTCGATTGCTTTTAAGTTTTAAAAACATATTCAACTATAACAATTTTTTCCCATTTTTGCGTAATAACTTTGTTTCCTATCGCTATTCACCGTTCAATATCTTTCAAACACTTCCATCATCTGAGAAAATACCCAAAAAAAGGAATCGCTCATTTTTTAAATCTTTATATTTGTACACATACAATACCTCGAGTAGGATAGAAAATATGCTATTCTAATACTTATGAAATATGCTATTCTAATATATGAATAAAAATAAAATATTCTTTGTTGGATTGAACCGCTTTTAATATTAAAGAAAACCATTTGCAGACTTATATTGTACATTTCACAGAAACGTGAAAAAATATTTATGAAACATTGTCAAACTGCTCATTAAAGCTTGCATAATAAGCCTGTTAATAAACATGGTTTTTTTTTTAATCATTCAAGTAATCTCCGTGTTTTAATTGGCAAGACGTCTCTCTTTCCACTCAAATGTTGTGTATTCGATTCCCTTTAGAACCTTATTGAATAAAAAATGGTATATTTTTATTTAAGGCCTCTTAATATATTAATGTTCAGCTGGAAGAGATTAAAATACGGCAAGAAATCGGCCTAGTTACACCGTAAACAACCAAACTGTATTAAAAAAAGTAAAAAATATTTATTGATCAAAACTAATTTTCTTCACACCCCCGAATCGTTCCTACTCACTTATATTGTTTTTTTCACGTTTTAACGTCCGAATGTCACATTAGGTGTGGTCGAAGTTACGACTGAATAATTATTTAAGTAATGGCATAGCTGGAACATTTTTGTATTCAAATATTATTTGAGAGCTGTCAAATCTCAATTTGATTATAAGACATAAAATAACAATAGTAAATAATGTATTTATTAAGAAGATGTGACTTAACTGTTGAACAGATAATAACAAAACGAGAAAGCAATACGTTAAGTGAGAATGCTTGATTCCTCTAACATATACAATATTAATACTCAATTATTAGATTCACATATCACTCTTACTATGTTTGTACTGTTGCTACGTTTGTAAATGACTTTGGTTATTAATACAATCGTTGGTTATTAAAAATGATGAGATAGAAACATCTGCAACAATAGCTGCAGATGTTTAAAGAAATACTTAATAGAAACAGCAACACGATAACACACGAAGAAGCACAAATACAAGTTCACCACCGTGTTAAAGAAAACAATTTACTCCGTGATTATTGACAGGTTATTACTTACAGTTAATATACAATAGTTTAGTATTTAAGAAATAATTATTTAATAAACCCGCGGAATGAAGGGGAAAAACATTTTTTTATTTTTCCTTTTCAATATATTCGCCATTAACTCAAATACATTTTTCCGATTTTTCAATAAGCTTATTTATACCCACAATTTTTTTTTGCTTTTGTCCTCAAAATAAGCCGAAATTGCACTTTTAACTTCTTCATTGTCCGTAAATTTCTTCCCTCGAAGTTCTTTTTTCATATTTGGAAACAAATAATAATCATACGGAGCCAGGTCTGACCTGTACAGAGGGATATTTATTGTTAAAACTCTCCCGACAATACTCGTACTTAATAAATACTGTCAAAATTAAACTAAAACTTGGTGAATAAACAAAAAATGAGTCATATTATCGGAACATGCGCATGCGCATGCGCACTACCGCCTCCTCCCGTTGCCCCTTCATTCCACGAATTTATTAACCACCCCTCGAATTTTAAATAATCGTTAAGGATAAGTTATCAATAAAATGTAGGTTAAACCCTAGTTTACTAGGATCAAGTCAAATGACAGGCAGCTAACCTAGATTAATATAATTTGCGAGTTTCCACTTGAATTTATTTGTTTTTGTCGATCTTGTTTTTTCACACGTATTTTATATATTATTTGTTTTTTTTAAGATGGAAAATAAACTTATTTATTGACGGTATATTCATTTGTTAACTAATGCTAGTTAAAATTTTCCGAAAACATGATAATTATACTTTATGTTACATGGGTTTAGGTAACACATTAAACCATGAAATATTACAAAATAATGTTTAATTTTAGTATCATTCATAGTTAATATCGAGCTTATTCAGTTTATTTTGTTATTTACTAAACAATCTAAACGAGATTTTAATTACGCAACGCATTCAAATATAACAAAACTAAAACACTCAACTTTAATTACACAACGCATTCAAATATAACAAAACTAAAACACTCAACTTTAATTACACAACGCATTCAAATATAACAAAACTAAAACACTCAACTTTAATTACACAACGCATTCAAATATAACAAAACTAAAACACTAAACTTTATTACTGCTATTGTTTGCTCGTATAAAATTAATAAGATAAAAAAAGAATTAAGTTTTCAAATTCTTGCGTGTCATTTGGATAAAACAACGAATTTGTCAATTTTTTCAAAAGGAAAAAAGTAGCCTGCTACATTCATTTTATTTTTAATTTAAAAGCTCCAAAAATTGTCGTATAAATCTTTGTTAAGGATAATTTACGATGACCGTTTTGATTTTTTATGGACCGAGGTGAAATCAGGCAATACTTACAAAAAGTCCGATACATGTTTATTTATTTAGAGCTTCATTATTTTTGTTTTATGTTAAACTACTTTAATTTTTAATGTAAAACTTCTTTTATTTATCAACGTTGCATGTACATTTTATTTATCAACGCAGCATGTACATTTTAACAATATAACTTGATTATTCAACAGGAAAAATAAAACAATTACAATAAAAATAAATGAAAGAAACAATCACAAAAAAAAAATAGCACCACACAAGTTACCTTCATTTTTAATTCAAAAACCTTAATTAAAAAAACCTTCTTATTTAATTATCTATAACACATCTTCATTAAAAAAAACGAAACATCTCATAGTAAAAATGATACAAAAATTAACATGTTTGCAAATAAAATAAAAACAAACTTTTTCATTAAAAGACTTGGAAATGGGCACATTAATGACTGTCATACTTATACGTTTATCGAAAATGCTAATAATTAAATTTATTTATCAACGGCATAATGTGAGATACCTTTTTACAATACTGAAAAAAAATAAGATGGGTATTTCATTTATTACAAAGATATTTCAAAAATAAAATATAAAAACTATGTTAAACAATTACATTAAACCCAAATCAAAAGATACAATCACATTTAAACATTTTTAAAAAACATGTACGAGTAAGCATGCAAGAACACACATCAAACTGTCACAATATCATAATTCATCAAAATAATGTACAAAGTAACAAACACAATGTAAGGCGGACAGCCCACATTGTACCAAACTGGTCGTCACTTCTGACATTCATGTGACAAGGTGGACAGATGCATACAAATAAAAGAAGATACAATTTACTTGTGAATAGTTTGGGTGCAATAAAGGCCACAATTTGCTTCGATACTCGTATAACTTTCAAAGCTTGTTTAAAAATATATAGATATAAGAGATTGATCACTTATTGAAATATAGATATAGGAGATTGACAAATTGAAAAAAAAATATAGTGGAATAAATCAGATAAACTAAAATATATTGTACTTGTAGATAGATACGCGGGCAAGAGAACTGAAAAGAGTATTTTTGATCTTACGAGTATTTTGAATCAAAAAAATTATACTTTAATCTTTTTTGATAGAAATTTTAAGAAACAATCGACCTTATAATAATTGTAAGGGAAGTGAATATTTGTTTTAACTTAGATTACTTGATTGTATACATTTGGAACGTGACAGATGTGGCATAGTTAAATTTAATAAAATCTGAAAAAGAGAAAAGCCTTTATAAAGGGAGGTTATGCATGAAGATATGTATGACGTAACAGAAGTCAAAGGTGTGTGCCAGGATAGAATGAAAAATAAATCTGTTTTCTCCGCTTAATCCAATACCGAACATGGCGTTATGGTTAAGGTAACGATGATATTACGTAAAGACATATCATGAAGATGTTTTACGATGTTCATATATCATAAACGTGTTCATTATTTAAACAAATTATTGTTTAATATAAGGTAAGTTTGATATAAGATACTAACACGTTGACGGAGTGGAATAATGTGTTAGAAATATCAATTATCCGAGATGCGGATAATTAAGTCATTTTGTCTACGAAAGAGAATATAACGAAATTATTATTCCAATTATGTCGCGGCGTCTAATTGTTTGTCCACGTCTTCTTCCTCGTATAGGTAATATGACTATGTTTGTCCACGTCTTCTTCCTCGTATAATATGATTATGTTTGTCCACGTCTTCTTCCTCGTATAATATGATTATGTTTGTCAAAGTCTTCTTCCTTGTATAGTATGATTATTTTTTATATCTTTATCTTCTTTCATTATTATAAAAACTGAAATGATAGTGTGTTGTTGAGTATTATTTAACCAATTTAAAACTGTTCAGGACAGTAGAGTAGACAATTTTTTTCAATATATCCAAAGTGTAATTGTTTTAGTAATGCTTCAACGGCTAACGGCTTTTTTTTTATTGCAACTAGTCTTTTGAATTATATCTTGTAAAAAAATACAAAAAAAAATTGGCCAAGATATTTTAAAAATATTAAATTTTATTTTTCCTCTTAATTTTTTTACATAATATTATTTCTACGTTTACCAAACCGTACAGCAGTTTATCAGCATTGTTGTTACACCCTTCATTTTTAATACAATTTTCAGAACTTTTTAATATATCTATAATTTGTTTACTATATTACTAAACCATTTTTTTAAGAAGGTATTATTTAAGATTTCAATACGTTTTTTTTAAAATTATATCAGTAATGCGTCAAAATATGTATTCCCTCACGTTTTGACGCACTCCTGTTAGAATTAGATTACTTCAGTCTGTGTCCTTAAAAGTTTTGCTTGTTTGATGTGTACACCAGCTTACTATATGTATTGTTTTTCCGTTGATTTCTTCCATAAATTTTTCGAAATCTGTCTTTTTCTCAAAAAGGCAATATTTTAAATTAATCAGCTATTTTATTCGTATAAATGATAACGCATGTTGAGTTTAAGAAAACTTTCGAGCAAAATTTTTATTTTTCTATAATATTTTGGTTCAATTGACGTTTTTCCTGAATTTGTTACTTTTTAAATAAATACTTATAATAATAAATAAAGTCCACTTATACTCAATACGGTGAATACTGGAAACTTGATTTGTTTGCCAAGTTTGGTAATGTCAATGTTTCCAATAAAATTTCTGAAACGCTGATCGTATTTCGATCGTTGATAAATGATCATTATTCATAATTTAAGTATACTTATTGTGTAACATTTTTTTTCTATGCGATACAACCTGGCAAATTTAATGCCATGTGCCTCTTTTAACCAATTAAAGATGTTAAACAGGCCTTTAGTTAAAAATAGACTCGGGAAATTAAACCAGTAAAACCCACGCTGGAATAAAGACATCTTACCAAGTATGATACGGAAGTTGTCACTTCTTCCAAGGATACATGCCCATTTTATTCATTTTAATGTAACTTATTAACTTACTCACGGAGGTCAATAAGACAGTTGAGGTTTGTTACTGTCACTAATACATCTCAATGTAATTGAAAAAGTGATTGAAATATTTTGTTATACATGCTTTATGATTTTTATCTTAAGCCATGTAAAATTATGTTTACCCTTTAACTGCTAACATTATTTGAAACGGTAACCGAGTTTTATCCGACAAACGCTGTGCCCGTCACACAAAATTATTTATATGGTTTACTTTTTCACTTTTTGTTACATTTTCGCGGAATGAAGCTTGGAAGATAAGCGTATTTTTTTATCACGGCTGCTCATGAATATTCAACAGAGGCTGTGTTGTTTGTTGATAGCGATACGATGATTTGAAATTGGTTTGCTTTTGTTGTCAAATATTTAGGCATGTAAAGGGTTTACAAAATAATCGAAAATTTAGTGCTTTCATGGACAAATTTTTAATCAAACATGGTGCGGACGGTAAAAATTTTTAAAATTATTCAATTGTATTAAAAATATTATACAAAAAAAAAACATTATTTTTTTTCTTTTATGTGCAGAATGATTTACGATAAAAGGGTAGACTTCATACTTTTGTCACTTCAAACAATGAAAAAAGTCTCAAACTCTGAAAAATTACTAAAAAGTTAACATGATTTCCTCTTTTTTTAATTTACCCCTATTAATTCGGGAATAATGTAAAAGTTCTGCATTCATATGGATGCACCAGCTGTGATCAAAACAATACGGTACTTTCCACTTTATGCTGGAAGACAAAATTTTCTGTGACCGTTAAAATAAATAAATTTATGACAGTGAAAATAAAAGTATTTATTATAACTTAAAGTTAATGTAATGAAAATTAAACTACGTTGTGATAGATTATCATTCAGGATCGAGTTTGATTTTTAGCCATCTTATGTAGCCACCATACATAGAGACTCTGGAACCAGTTACAAACCAATGTTAGATCGCTCTGTCATTAGCATGTTTTTAAAAGTGAATGAAAAAACTTTTTATTTCAAATCAGTAATATTTCTTTCCTTTTTCTCCACTCCACCATCCCTTCCTTTTCATTTCATTGATATTTCACTTTTATTTTTACTATGTAAATTGTTCATACATTTTAAAAAGGTGAATAATCATTTGAATTTTTTTTTCGACCGTGTAACTTTCCTAATTTACTTTAGTATGGTTGGTTGGAAGAGTTTGCCATCTGGTAATAAGCCTGTGAGATTGTTTTACATTGAAGTGTTAAATAAATAAATAAAGATAAGCAGATTACATTTGCCAATCTTCTTGGAACTTTTATCGCCTTACCATCAGAACATTGGATTTGATCTATAAATAATGTGTGCTTGCTGAAGTGAAGCTTTCACATAAACGCACGGACGTATTTCAAAGAAAATGAAGGTGCTGCTCAATTTGGAATTGAAAGACTAGTTACAACGATTTAAATTTAAAACCAAATAAAATAACTAATGATTGTTTTGGCTTAGAAGGTAAAACGCCTGTTTGAGTTTTGCGGGTTTGATACCTATTGTGCAGTACCTAGATTTTTTGAAATGGGGTTTTAGTCTGATCTATTTAAATGTCGTTTTATCATACTTCTGATTGATTGTAATAGAGTGAACGAAAGTGTAATACAATACAACATAAATAGCGTATGAACTTATCAGTCATGCCCTAAATAAAATAATTATCCCGCATTTGCATAGGTGTAAAAATATTTAGTAAGGAACAGTTACAAAACGGTGTTCTAAAAATGTTCAACAGATTTTACGCCGTATTAGATTAATTATACAATAATTATTTGTATGATCAGACTTATATGTCCAAATAATGGTAAGTCAAACAAAAAACATCATTTTATTTTGCGTGATAAAGATCCATAACCCTCCACTTGAAAAACAACAGTTAAAAAGCTTTTGTTTAGATCAGTGATTACCAAGGATTCTGCATGTTTTTAAATAGTGTAAATTTACGTGATTGCTAGAAATTTGTAAAAGACGTGTCATACGTTGTAGAGAGATTATTGAAAAACAAATGTGAGCGAAGTAATTTGCAGGATCAAATCGTCCCACATCTTCACTTGGACCGTAAAGTTATATAAAACCAATTGGACCACAGCAATTCTCAAATCGCTGCCCTGGAGATTTACGAGAGTAAGTCCGACCTATCGTTTTGTTTTAAGCACAGGCTTCCGAAGCATTATCTGTTGATTGACTAGTCCACCTATAGTATTAGCAAAGAGGATTAAGGTCTAAGTGAATGTGATGAAATTTAAGTACCCTGAACGAGTGGATATGTACGTATATATAAAAATAAATTTGCAATTAAATAATTAGTTGTAAGCATAGTTATCTAGTTAAAAGCAAGTATGAAAGTGTTAACTATTTAAAAGAAATTAAATATTAATATTATTAAAAATAAAATTACATGTAGGAAATTAAAATTAAGTTAGCTTACAATTAAAATACGAGTATATCATTTACATAAGTTTTTTAGTTCTCAAGTAATAAATTAGTGTATGGGTGTAGCATTTTGCAAATATGCGAATCATAGATAACTTTATCAAATAAATAGAATAAAACAAAAGAAAAGGGATCGAGCCACTAGTTGGTTGGTTGAGGGCCTATTATAGATTGAACTGACATTTTTCTCGAAAGACGAATATAGGCGACTTACCAATAAGGCAACAGAGGTTGAAGTTGGGCAACGTTGCCAATATGTATAATAACAACTGCGAGTTCCATACTTATTTCAGTGTATCTTAAAGCCAAAGTTCCAACAATGGGACTGATATTAATGTTTCTCCTGTTTACGCTCTTCAATAAGTCAATCACCTAAAGCGTTGAGAGCCACCATATGAATTAATGTAAAACACAATACAGCCAGTACTAGTATATATTGATAACGTGATGTAGTTAACCCTTCCCTTACGGTGTTAAAATTGAAACGCGTGCTCCGGTGTTGCGTAGTGAGTACGCGATCAAAAATTTGCGATTTTAAATCGGATAAATAATAACATTCATAGATAATCCCCTTAATTAATTATAATTGAAGTTAAAAATTATAATAATTGAGATTTATTTGCTGAAAACATTAAAAAACCATCTGGCAACGCTCACGGAACGGGCGTACGTCTAACCTATTTGCAAGCCTAGAAGCTACTGTGGCGCGGAACGTCAGTCGCATACCCCGGCGCTTACGCTTATGCTTGCGACGTTGAGACAATTCAGCTCCTCGCAATTCAGTGGAGTATGCAAGAGTGAGATGCGAATATAGTGTCGCGCTTTCCGCATACTATTCACCTATCGACAAGACACAAGGTCGAGGCACTCACAGCGTTTACACGCTGTAGTCGATAAATTCTGATTAATATTAATATTATTTTTTAAATCAATGCGTAAATATATTATGGAGGAATACCTAAACTCTTAACCTTGTATTTATTATATTTATAGAGATATTGATGGTTATTAGAAGCAACGTGTAGAAGATACCCAGCTCACGGAAGGAAAGGTTAAACATGGAAAGTATTTTTTTACGGACAATAATACAGAATAAAAAGAAATATAAAAGATTCAAAAGGAAAATAAGACAGTTTCGTTTTACGCTTAAGGCTTTTGCGCCTGTAGTTTTAAAATTGATCTCCCTTTTTTTATAGATTTCCGTGACTTCAACTCATGAATTGGATTATACATATAATGCTCCTTTAGATATTTGATTTGGTAAGGCGTATATGACTATTCACTTTAGATTCATAAATCAAGAGTTTGTGTGTAGATCTAGTGAAATATGCACATACGTCGCTGACAATATAACAATATTTAAAAAAAATGACAACCTCTGAACAAAAATGGAATATCCTTTTTTGGTACCAGGAATCGAACAAATACTCCCACAATGATGATGTACGTTTTAACAACTGACACGAGGGTTTGCTTCAAATCTTTTATAAAATGAATGAGCTTTTATAAAACCTAAAACAAAAAAAGAGAACAAAGATTTTTTCTTCGAAAGTAGGGTTAAAATTTGAAAATGATGGTCTTAAAACAAAACGAAGAAAAACGCGCAACTTTCATACCACACAAAATCCATTAATATTAAAATGTCTCTTTCTAACCACCTTGAGGTAGATCCATTACTTAAACTCATGTTTTTTTATTCGAATTAAAATTTACCCTAAAATATTATCCATAAGGGACCATTTTTTCTTTCAGTTAATAGCAATTTGTCGTTGTTAAGGACCTTACGTAGAGTTTAGGGTTGAAATTTAAAATACTTCAGTATTCAAAAGAAAGTCGACAGAGTTATGATATTGGTTGAATCTCTTTTAAAAAAACAGTTTTCTTTAAAATATAAGTTACGCACTAAAGTTTTATTTTAATGTCACTTGTTTTTCTCATTTTTTTTTTCATATTATCTTCGCTGTATGTTCTCGTCCACATCATATTTTTTGAAAATCTTAAACTTTCCTTTATGTAAAACTTGCTATTTTATTTATGTTCATAAGTTTTGTAAGCCAAAACCCATAACATACTTTTTATAAAAACTTTAAAACAACCAACACAACCCGTTTCAACATGAGCGAAAATATATAATATATACTCGTATATTCTAAATTGAACAAGAATTACTAACTGAATGGAAGATGAAGTTAAGTGAAAAAATCCATTCTATTATTAAGTATCTAATTTTAGTGAAAAACATTTTATTTTGTTTTTACTAACTACTCGTATATGCCTTTTTTCATGTACAGAAGACCTGTCTTGTTTGTAATATCAGTTACCCGCAATTAATCGCGGTTCGAAAATATTAAATAAAAAATATAACATATTGTCCCAAAGTCATTAGAAGTCTAACGCTACGTCATAATGCCTATATAATTCCCTTTACTTTATCTATTATCATCACATTACAAGAAGGAAAGAGCGAATAAAATAAAAGTACTATAAAATATTTAGAAAGAGATAGAGATACCACATTCACGTAACTTTATAGACTGAACATTTTTATAATTGTCCTATTTTTATTAATGTGTCCAATTTATAAATCAAACATGATCATATGTATTTATGTGTAGGAAAAAGACAAAAAAATATATAGATGGTTCAGTTTAAGTATCGATTTCCGCATCCACTAAGGATCCCCTCACTGCTAAGAGGGACTTATGTTTTAAAAAAAAAAAACATTTTCAATTATCTTTCAAAATTAAGAAGGTAATATTACCTGGATATTACCTGAATTATTATTGAATGATTGAAAGTTTTTCATAAATGTCACAAAATGAAGTCAGGTGGAATGAAGTCTAAATGTTTGATTTCAAAACATGTCTAATTTTCACCAAACTATTGCAAATTTAATGTCAATTATAATTTACTTTACACGTTCTATCAGAAGCACAGGAATGTCATAGAATGGCTCCATCAAGGTCCACAGCCAGGAATTTCATGTAGTTTGAAACTATAACCATTGCAGTAATTATTGTAATGGCATAAGGGATCAACCCAACGTCTCTTAGACCTAAAGGAAACCTTAAGGATGGCTTATCCTAGATTTTTATTTTTCCTGTTGGTGCACCTAAACTATTGGGCTACCCGATTTCTCTCTAACTATGGGAGCTTTAATGGCAAACTCTTTAGCTTCAATCTTATCTTTTCACCCTGTTGCAATTTTTGCGGTCATGTGGATCAATCCGCAGAGCACATTCTGTGGTACTGCGATGATAATCGAGTCAATAACCTCTGAAGAGAACTTCACTCAGCCGTACAATTGGCTACTCAAAAGGCGGTTTTGCCGTCAAAAGGCGGTTTCGCTGCATTCGAAACTTTCTGTGAAAGTACTTGCTACTTGCTGGGCTGTTTGAACTCTAGTCCTTAAGCCACTTTATAAGTATATTTACTGCGCTGCGACTTATTTTCCTTATCTTGTGATGTCGGATCTTAAGTCCGTCGTTACCACTATTATTTTCATGTTTAGGTGTGTCGCTACTGAAGAAGGAATTCCTTTGGGCAGTTCCGTCTTCGTTATAAAAAAAGTAAAGAAATTCTAGTGTACATCGCACTGGATGGGAACTTATTTTGTCTCCTGAAACAGCTTGGGTGGAGGTGAAATCGAACTGAATTGCACTGAAGGCTCATTTTTGAGTATCTACCTCCTGAAAAAAATGTAGGATATATTCTCCTTGCTCCGCGACCTCATTTCTATGACAATATTTAAATTTAAATCAGAAAAGCTCTCACGTAACCATTTTTATTTAAACTATTTAAATACACAGTGTTTCTTCCTTTTGGGTAAACTTTAAAATTTCAATAAGAATTTTTGGTTTCTTTATCTGGAATAAAATATAGATTTATTAAATATAATATTATTTTAGAACCTACCCGTATGATTTTAATTAATGAATACTGAGTTACAATGTTTTTTTACAGGTCAATCTTGTATAACTACATAAAATTTTCAGTAATAAGAACTTTTTCAACATTCAAATCTTCCCGAGAAAAGGTACTTTTCCCCTAAACAAGGTGATGATGTATGTATTTGTCAGGCAGCTGAATTTTTAATTTTAACAGCGGTCCACAATACTGCAGTGTGGGTCGCAAATGTAAGCTATCTGGCATTTTTGTATGTGTACGCTTTTATGGGCCGCACTGTACCTTCGTTAATGTTCAAAGCAGACAGCTATACGGGTCCCAAATGTATGTGGACAGATTTTATTTAAAATGTTTTCAAAATTTAACGTATTTAAATTTTATTATCGCACACAAGACGTGTGTTTGCGCACAAATGTAGCGATTAATTACGTGGAAAAGTTATTTAAAGGATGATACACAAAAAACATGTGAAAACACAGTGGAAATCTTTATAACGAAACATAAAATTGCTGAAAGCGAAGTTGTTTTTTTTTACTGTTTCTCTCGTGAGAACTGGATTTTTCACACATTCTGTTTTTCGTTTGCTCTAATTTCGGTAAGATGGGTATCCGAAATTTATCTCAATTAATTTTTTGTTTCGTTCTCTAGAGGATCGGATTTGTTTGTTACAAAGTGATGTTTTTGTTTGTTCTGATTTAAAGTAAACTGTGATTTGTTCCTACTTTAATTCAATGATAAATCTGCCTTTTAATAAATACTTATCAATTCAATGAGCTATATTTTGTAGAATGACTGGAGTTTTTACGAATATACTCGTATATTTTTAATAATATTGACACGTAAAATAATAACTGCAGAAACAATTTTAGCTAAATATTTAAATAAAAAAATATTTTATTTTGTATAGTTAACAATAAAAATTGTCAAAAAGTTGTCTTTAACAGAAACAAATTTCAGTGGTATTTTGAACAACAGTAGATAGTTAGTATTTATTTTTTACTTCAAAAATAGTAGTTATAAAAAATAAATAGCGTTTCTACCCTTGAATGGGGAAGACTTACACTTTTTAACTCAGGTTAACTCACCTCTTTCGCGATACAACAAAAAAAATCTAGAAACTCATTGCATCAATAAAATTTACTTATTTATAATAAATTAAACTGATTTTTAAATTAATGTTAGTGAAAATGAAAAATTTCCTACACTCCGATATACTCAACCTGCATTTTGTTCAAATCATGATATTTATAGCACTCTAACACACATCTACATCTACATTGATGGTACATATACGAGTATGTTGGACAGCGGGACCAAGATACTCGTACATTATTGTTTTAGGTCTCAGTAATTGAGTCTTCAGGCTAAGAACCTCTGAAATAGCCAAGTACGAGTAGCTCACAGTTCACTATCGTACATATTGAAAATACTACACACGTAAACTACAACATTCGCATACGTCTTGGATGTGAGAGTATTGTTACCAGCTGAATTCTTAAACTAGATTTTGACTTTTAATTTTTTTAACGAACGTTGCTGTTAATGGATAGTACTTGTGTGCAAGCAAAACATGCCTATCCTTAAATACAAGTTTTTTGTGTCAATATTCTTCGTATATGGATTCAGTTAAAAACGGAGTTCTTCCATATTAATATCAATTTATGAATATTTTTTTCTAATTGGTGAGCGGGGAGATAGTTTATGGTGACCAAACTATATTATCTTCTCTAAAAGTGTAAAAAAATAATTTGCATATTTTTTTATATAATTTAAGACATTTTACTGTATTTTTTATTCGCTTTTGCAACGTAACAGCACTCGTATCATCTGGAGATAATATATGCCATCGCCACACTTCAGTGGTAGCCTGTCACGTACCATAAAATATTTGTGTATAAAGACATTTTTTTTTACATAAATTACTTTTAAAATGGCAAAATTTCTGTAACAATCAAGGCATCTCCCAAGTAGAAAGTAAAGACCACTTAAACAAAATAAATGCTGTAATATTACTTTCATTTTAAACACAAATATATTTCTCCCAAAAACAACATCATTTTGTTTAAACTAAAACGTTTTTCAAATAACATATTTAAAACATGTAAAATCTTATGAAAGTGTTCAGTAACTCAATATTCCATACAACTCTTCAATTTTAAAAATGTTAACATGGTCATAAGGAATGAGTAAAATTTCTGGAATAAAACAAAATTTTTACGAATTGACATTTTATGTTTGGAAATTCTACATTACTTAATGATTTTGATAATTCATACATTTATGCACACACTCTTGCCTGTGCATTTTGGTATAGGCAGAGATGACACATCACCATCCCTTTCTATCCACGCATACAATATTATCATATAAACGTTTTTAACTACTTCCGTCCAATTTGCTCTTGGTTGACATCTTAATTAATTTCAATTTTATATATTTGTATTATAAGTATTTTCTAACCCATGATCTCAATGTAATCAAACCATCTTAACATCATTTTTTTAAATTCTTCTCATAACACACATGTCAAACCAATAATCTGTAACCGACAATTATTTCCTCTATCATTCATTGTAGCTATAGATATTCTTTGTAAAACACGGATTTCTACCACATTATTTACATTCTTATCACTTTTAACAATCAAAAGAGACATAAGAAGCTGTGCTGAGAGATCCGACCAACTGGATGATTCCAGACATTTGTTGCTTATCCACAAAACACCAGTTTTTATGTCAAAACCCAGAAGCAGTTTTATTAAACCCCTATGGTTCTAGAATTACAGTATCCAAGCTTTGCTTTCATAGATCATGACAGTGAAAGTGAATTTCAGTAATGATTACTGTATTCACAAATCGAAATTATCATTTTTGGGGCAGCTTATCATTAAAACCCTCTCACGATAAATAATGAAGGAGGCAGACTTCTTAAAAATAAGTAGTTAAAATATTCGTTAGAATTACCCAAGATGGTTAACTTGTATCGTTTTGAAAATTAGTCTTTAAAATCAAATAAGGGTAAAGAAAATAATTTATTTTTATTTGTTTTTCTTATAACATATATAAATATTTTTTCCAGCAATTGAGCAAAATTATGCAATGTTAAAAAATTTACTTCATAAAAGGGATAAAAATACAATATAACAAATGTAGCAGAACAAAAAATAAACGAAATACTTTTATAACAACTAAAAAGCTAAATTGATTATATATGCAGTTAAAATAAAGTAACCAGTTGTGATTTGGTAAAAAAATTATTTTCACCTTTTTCTCCCTTTTTTGTTGTAAGGAATAGTTTTTACAATAATGTCCAAAATTTTGCGACGAGCCCCTTTAAGATCTGATCTTAATGATTAATACGGAACCGAAATTCGGCAATACGATGTCATATTTACTCGTAGGTATCGTATTCTGCAATACGATGTCATATTTACTCGTAGGTATCGTATTCTGCAATACGATGTCATATTTACTCGTAGGTATCGTATTCTGCAATACGATGTCATATTTACTCGTAGGTATCGTATTCTGCAATACGATGTCATATTTACTCGTAGGTATCGTATTCTGCAATACGATGTCATATTTACTCGTAGGTATCGTATTCTGCAATACGATGTCATATTTGCTCGTAGGTATCGTATTCAATTTTAATGGTTATTTTATTTCATTAAATTAAAAATTTCATTTTAAATTTCCGAATACAAATTTTATTTAAAGCTGACTGGTATTTGACTCGACAAATTGAAGGATCGATATAAGTAAAAATATTTTACATTGAGTTGAATAATATTGAATTAAAATTAGTCCTAACAATACTTAAAAGCTAAATGTTGGCTTGACTGATGGATATTTTGGAACTAAAATGGCACCAAATGCTCATAGATAGTTTTTGGTATTATATTTTCAGTATCTCAGCAATCGCTCGTGTATCCTAGTTATTCTCGAGCCTTGCTTTGACCGTCATTAGTGTGTTATTAATTAGCCTTCTAGAGCAGAACTTCGATTGTCGTATCACCATTACGGAATTTTTCAAACGACATTTAACACGCAGTATCGTTTTATGCATACATTGTACGTATATTTATTTGGTTTGTGTTGCATCTTTTTCTCCATGTCGCATCTTTGGTTTGTGTTTCATCTTGTGATCGCAGCTGCCACCTTCCTATATGAACATTGCTCTCCCAAGTAAGAGCGTCTTTGGAAGAGTCTGCTGTTTTAACAACGCTATACGCATTGTATCATTATTACTAGACGATTAATACGTACCATGCACGGTTTTTAAAGTGTTATAAAACGGTGCTTGTATTTAACATATATAAAATACTCACAGCTTACTTGTTACATAAGTAGATTTTATATAAATTCCTCAAATAAAAGACCGCATTAAACTCAATAATACTGCCCGAACACATCAACCGATAATTATTTATTCAATACTGCATCAGAACTTGATTTTTTTTTTCATATTTATAATCGAATCATTCAGCGCGTGCCAAATATAATTTACAAAAGTGGAAAAAAAGTGTCACGACTGTTATTAGCAATCAGAAATATATTTATTATTATTGATGATAATGTGGTATTTCGATGAGACCTGTTTTTTAATTTTAACAATATTTTTCTTTTCGGACGAACTTCAAAGCGTTTCAGAAAGATTTGAGTAATTATTATTATACCTATCAAATCCTACTACTCTACAAGGATTTGATGTCGGGTTTAAATTATTTGCTTACTTATATAACCAGAAACCATTTTACAAAATTATTATTGTTCAATTCACTGCATTTCTGTTGCATTAACATTTGAGTTTATCAAACGTGCACTGAAAAGTTTTAGAATATTGTCATAATCTTAAGCTTTTTGCTGACTTTTATCAAGTTATATATTTTTGAAGCCTCTATTTTGTACACTAATAAAAAAATCTAAAATAAAACCCCTCTTCCCCTGCACTACTCAAATTGAATCTGCCTCCTTAATAGGTTTTGCATCTACCTTGCAAAATCTAGTTCATCGCAGATCTAAGAGGAGGATGTATGCAATGCTCACAGTTTATTTTGCATTAATTTGCATTTAATATGACTCGAGAATTCGAATGTGAAATTAAATTCTGAAGCCATCTTATGCTTTCAAAGGAAATATCTTACTCGAATTAAATTCCAAAGATATTTGATTAAATCGGTTTGATCTAAATCTATGGGGTTCAAAGGTGGACTAAATATAAGAGGAAATTAACCCATATTACCCATGACCCTTCTCTAATAATTACACTCACTCGGAATGAAAGCTATTATTCTTCCAAATTAGAAATTCCATATAATATTATTGTTAATGTACTAGACTTAAAATGACTTCGAATGGGTTTTTCTTCTTAAAACATTTTAAAGTAGATCTAGGTATTGTTTTTCGGTTTCTAATATTGGAGAGCACCCCTTCAATCTAATATTTCGGTAGACTGCCTGGTGGTCGGCTACCAGTGGAATGGCTCAGAAGTATATTGCGTGGGATAATGGATTTTAAGCTCAACTTTCAATGCTCTGAAAAACTTATGTTTTTGATTTCAGTATTTGGAATTCTATTTCTAAAGGTTAATTTTTCAAATTGATTAGGAAAAACCCTAAATCTAAGCCTGTGGTTTTAGTCTTTGAAGTTTAAGAATCTACATTTAATTTAATGTGAAGGGAACATTTCACATTAAATAACCGATTTGTATTTTTCACATTTGAACCTTATTTTTTGTTTTTGCTTCGCCTATTTTTAAATTTTGCTCTACTCCTCTTGACACGGCATTTTTAAACCCACTTTTTCCACTATTTTGAAATATTTAGTGTGACCTGTTTCCATGGTTGTTTTAATTTCCCTTGACGCGTCACGTCGAATTCCAGCTATCCCAAAAAAATTAAATATACAGATTGACCTGTTTTCACAATTATATCAACTTTTTTTTGACATGTCAGATTTCCATGAGCTCCACAATTTTTAATTTTGAAATCAATATTTTGACTTGTATTCACATTTGGCTAAACTTTTTTTTTAACACATCACGTTAAATTCCACTTGTTCCACAATTTTCAAATACATATGATGACCTGTTTTCATACTAGGCTTAACTTATCTGGACACATCACGTCGAATTCCACCTGTCTCACAATTTTAAAAAGTTAAACTTCTTTCGACATATAACGTTGAACACAACGTATCCCATAATTTTGAAATACATATATTTTTATTAATTGTGTTCAATTTAGTAAAACCTGGCAGCATGACACATATATGTAAGTATGATTATTTCAAATGTGTTAAAAGGTGATATGGGAAAAAATAGACAGATACTTTTTTCTTGGATAACATCGGAAACGAAACAAAAAATACCACAAACTAGGTCAAAGATTTTTCGATATTTATTTCTTTACGTTTTTATCCTTATTTTTCTTCTGACAATGAAAGTAACTCTACAAGTCAGTTAATCTTTTTAACTGACAGACATTTAACCTTCCAGTATTATAGGTTATATCCGTATATGTTTATTTTGACTTCACTAATAAAGTGTTTCCACTATTTTCTATATACTTGCTTTAAATACACATGGATATTAAAATAAATTCAGGATCGAATAAACATCCGGAAAAAAATTACCAAACATTTTATTATTTACCTGACCATAGATGCTTAAAATGCGTATTTTCATTTAAATGCATATTAAAAATAAATAGAAACTTTTATTATTATTCAAAAAATTACAAAGCAAATTTATGATCAAATTATTAATTTCCTATTCTTGAATGATAGTTTTGGTTCATTATCAACTTTATAAAATACTCGTTTATGAACATGGGTAATTTATTTATATTTCTTTTGTGTACACGGTTATACATGATACATCTGAAAGACTTATTGCTACACAGCAATTTCCTCCAACTCACTAGCTCATATTTTTTTATTAAAAGTGGTTTTAATCTACGATACATTTTACAATAAATAAATTCCTAAATTTCAAGTAAATAATACAACCATTCGTTTGATATCGATCGTGGTTCATGGAATTTGCACATGAGCCGGGGGGATTGCAGCTGGATAACCAAGAAATTCGAGATTTAAAAAACGTTAAATGAAGTCTCAACATTATAAACAACCAAGTCAATTTCAATAATAGCCCTCTGCCATATATGTTTCTCGTTCAAAAGCCATCCTTTTGACGACTTCCTACTCCTCTTCTCTCTTCTGTACATATTACAATTAGAAAAAAACAAATTTAAGACTTAATTTTGTTCATCTTCACCTGACGAGGAAGACGGAGGTCTTTGAAACCGATAGTAGTTTCTAATAAAACTTGTGAATACAAAATAAATGTATTATTGATTTAACTAAATATGACACCACAAAGTCAAACAAACGTCTTTTCTAAGATTAAAAAAAATACTAATCCCTAAACAATAATGCTAGAACTAGAGTTCAATAATGCTTTTATCATAATAAGGAAGGGAAAGAAAGGAAAATGAATATAATGAATAATGTATTATAATATTTTATTAATTCAGACATGAACGTAAATAAGTATGGTGCACATATCTTTTCACATACCAGCTGACAGCCGAGTCTTGGCTTTCACAGGGGCTGCCTCATCCTTATTTATCCACTACATGCTAGCTTGTTTCGACTCGGGCGTGTAATGATGTACCCAAATTTCATTGATGGTAACGATGCAACTCAAAAATGCAGTCCATTCTTGTGCAAACTGCGCCAAGAGCCGCTCACAGACGTGCAAACATGCCCACTTTTCATCTGCAGTCAAAAGACGTGGGTCCCATCGAACAGATACTTTACAAAACCCTAGGTCCTTTGTGATTATGGATTGAGTGCGCCCATAACTTAGTCCTATCTCAAAATAAATTTCGGAAGCCGTCAAACGTCGGTCGGCTTCCAGAAGATCACGAATGGCGTTAATGTTGTATTCGGTAATGTTCGTCCGTGGGCGATGATTACGGCTCTCGTTTTCGACCCCTTCACGGTCTTTTATGAACTCCTCATGCCATGCAAACACATGAAGCTTTGACAGTATTTGATCCCCAAACTGTGCCGTCAGTCTCCACACAATTTCGACACGTGTTACGTCCTTACGAGCGAGAAACTTGATTATTATGCGTTGCGCAATCGATGGGTGCACCTCTTTCTCAGACATCGTGTGCCATATTAATGACGGAATCTGCCGAGGCCGGCTGACCACTCTCCTCACTTCTGATACCCCCCCCACCCAACACTCCTCCGAGGCGGCCGCGCGCTCCGTTTAAAGTTACGCACTCTAAAACAAAAGTCTAGTTTATATTTGATCCACCCTCGTATTACAGATATTTATCAACTTGATAGGTATGACGGATTGAGAGATTATATTAAAACTGTCATTGTTTATTTGAGAAAATTATTATAATTATTAATTTTAGGGATTTTTTATTAGTAGATAATTACGAGTAATTAGAAGCATTTATCATATATTTTTTAAAAAAGATGTTTAACTTAAATACGGAAAAATAATATAAGCAAAGTGCCTTAAATATATTGTAAACAAAAAGAGAACGGATTATCAAAAGGGTTCCTTTTTTAGGATTACTTTATTAACCATATTATATGAAGAGAACAAATGTAAAGAAAACAAAGGGTGGAAAAAATCTAAATCTTGTAAAAACAAAATGAAATTGTAAATCTTAAAGAAACAAAATAGAGTCTACGATATAAACAATTATAGACCCCGAGGGTGGGATTCAAAATGATTGTGTTAACGGAAAAAAGGGTTAAAATATTTTCTTTTACACATTCACATTGATTTTATTTACTTGAAATGCTTTTTTACTCCCTTGAAAATAAGTTTACTTACAAAACATCTTATTTGGAGTTCACAAAAGTGATTCTTGGGGTGAATACTTTTTTTTCTATATGCTTTTCCAGAGCTTTCAATTACTTCTTTCGTGGATAATAAAAAAAAACAAGGAGCCTCGATATGTATTTTTAAAATGCCTACGTTTTGTTTTGTTTTCTAACAATGTAAAGGAAATCAACAGAATCGTAAGAAAAATATTCCACTAGTAGGTTACCTGATTCAACAAAATGTATTTGTATGATCTCAGTCTTAAGTTTTTGCTGATACTCGTATACTCGCATTTCGTATTAAAATATAAAATTTATTTTGTTTCCATGTTTAATTTTAAAATCGTTTTTTTTTCTTGGCTATTGCCACTTTTTTGTAGTTCATTTTTGTTATATCCCAGTCGATACAACATTACGGGAACTTTTTCTTCTTCTTCTAAATCTTGCGATCTGTTTAAACAGGATTTCAGTTTTGGTCCTGTGACGAAGATGTCCAACTTTCTCTCCATCTCTTGGGTGGACGTCCCGGTGGTCGACGACCCTCTGGAATCTCGTGCATTACAATTTTAGGTATTCTCACGGGGTCCATCATCTCAATGTGGTCCCTTTAGAATCATCTTCTCTGCCTACTCCATCTCACGATGTCCTCAATGATACAACTTCAGCGGATTTCCTCAGGTATCCTATCTCTAAGGGTTCTACCTACGATAGGCTGCAGTGTTTTCATTTCTGTTGTTTTGAGGAGGTGTTTCGTTCTTACAGAGTCTGCTCTTGCTTCGATTCCGTAAGTCATAACAGGTCTTATGCATGTTTTGTATATTCTGACTTTGCTTTCCACCAACTTGTGTTTATTGCCCCAAACAGTGTTCCTTGGGCATTCGGAGATAACTGCTGCTTTGTTGGTATGTTCTTTGACTTCATTATACAGATCGTTGCAGCTAGATATCTCCACATTACGCAAATAATATTCTTAATCCTTTTCTTTGTTTAAGATTTTGTACGTTCAATACATTTAATTATTTAGTTTGTTACCTTTTCTACACTTAATATGCGAAATTGTACACTTAATATGCGAAATTGTTTACATTGTGTAAACTTTTTTCAGCTAAAGATGCTTTACCTTTATTTTGTTGAGTCACATATTTTCATCCCTGACACATAAATATATTTTTATTTCATTTACTTGAATCAGTTTTACTTTTAAACGCGATTCACTACGTATTGCTAAAACTTTATATTATTTTATACAGTATAAACAGATGCGTTCAATCCTGGATTAAAAAATAATTAATTTAACCATAGTCTATCTACATAAAGCTTGTTATTTATCTCCAGGATCATATTTCAAAAATATCACGAGCCTTGTAATAATTGAGCTTATGTGTGGTAGTATGTAGATACTTCTTTCTAAGTATAATTTTTGTATAATTAAATGTAAATATTTAAGTATTCATAATTTTAGCAACACTTGGGTTTTTACATTTACGCGTAGTCTAAATTCAAAATTTTAATATTTTTAAATATTTGAATGGTCGAAATCATCCCTACATTGTAGAAATAAATAAATAAATGTGAAACCTTCTCATAATATACTTCCAATATCTTAAAATATCCTTTATATTTATCATTTACCCTATAGATTATTATGTTTTAGTACTATTTTGCTAAATATAATCTTTAGAAACTCATAAATCACTGTTTCGTAACAGTACTATATAAGTTTAAGTGCGAATATAAAATGATGACCAGTCCAATCAAGACACCCTGGCGTCCATTTAAAATAGGATATGACTTCTATGATTTTTTTGTACGATTTTGCAATATTTTTAGGAATTAAGTTTAGTTTTTTTTCTAAACCTGCAAAAAATGCTTACCTTATTTTATTTTTTATTTTATTCACACGTGACAAAAAATCTATAAATACATAATTTGCGAAAAAAAAAAACAATTGGTAATTTAATTTGAAAACACAATTTTAATGGATCTGGATTTGTTGCCTTTCATTTGTCGTGTTCCCAGTGAACTAGACTTTTGCCAATATCTCACTGAGGACATATAGCATGAAAAAATAAATCGATGTCTCTTTCCGATTTTGACGATATAAAACCCCGTTGCATATTTTCATCAACCTGACAAACAGTGACACACAATTACATGTGTATATATTATGAATCAAACGCCTCACACTTCATCATTCCAGATAGACCAAAAGGTTCATCCCACAATATACCGCACATAATCAACAACAAAAAAACTTCACACTTAAGAGGTCACACAAACATTTGCTACAAGTCATTCCTCTTGCAAGCCCAAGTATTCAAACTCCTGTCGTAACAACAACCACGCTCCGATCGACTGCCTAAATTGTTTTCCTCCCTTTGCCTTTATTGAATTCGGCACTCCATTGTATGTCATGGGAGCCAAATAGACATATTTCCTTTGGGCAAAATATGTTTTAACTCTAGGGATGGTGAAAATTTGATCAGTTGCCATTCGTGTCATGTGTCTCTGCTGAGTCTGAATCTTCCCCTCCTCCCGATGATAGTGCCAGAGAATGGACTTGAAATATAAGTTGGCTATATTCAGGACCTGATACTCCCTGAAAACTCCGCTGTGGGATACCGGGCAGGAAGCTTATTAATTATTTTTGTAATATTTTTTTTGGGAAACCTGCAGTATGTGTTTTTGCATTAGGGTGCATCCCCCCCCAAATTGTTAAAGTCATTTTTTTTAGTACATAAGTTTTTATGGAAAAATAAATACATGCGCATTGATAGCAATGTTCTGATGACAATGTTTAGTGTTAAAACCAACATTGATATGATTCGAGCAAATAACCTACTTCAAACTTCCGATATGAGAATATTACGAACCGTCATAGGAAAATAATTTAGATATAGGAACAAAAATTCTCAAATCTGACAAATCTGCAGCATAAATTATATAGTCAAAATGAGTAGGAAGTGAAGATGGTATTGCGTGACTATTTGGATAGGATGGACAGTGACAAAATCTCATACATAGTAGCACACGAGATAACCGTAGCACATCGCTATTCAGACAGACCGTCTCAACGTTGGAAAGATAGCTAAAGCTTTATATCTCTGTGATAATTCACGCAACATAACAAATCCAAGATTCACATCAAGAAGAAGAATTTTTAACAAAATAAATTCTATATGTTAAATGTATGTAAAGTACTCGTATATAGCAGTGTTAAAAAAATCGGATATTTATATTAACTTCACGGACAGTTTCTAGAATTTAGTTCTAAATAAAATGTAAATTTTTTATAGCTTTTATGGATTGTGGTAAAAATTTAATCAAGTCATTTCATGGTCTGATTACTTCCAAGATCCCTTCTACTTTGGTTCTTTATTTTTTTTGATAATATTAAATTGTGGGTCAGCCTCGATTGACCAAACAAACAAGATATGTAATATATATATATATATATATATTCCAGTCGGATACACGCCATTTTGTGTAATCAATTTTCCACAAAATTGCTTATCTCTCCCAAAAATATACAATTCTCTCACATATACATATCGTTGGTAAACAATAAATACTGACTAAGTCCAATAATTGTGAATATGAGTTTTATCGCTCTGACTTTGGAAGTTTCTGTACATCCAAACTCAAATGATGATACTTTTTATCATCGCTCTATTCGTAACATCAGGAATACTTGTTCTTCTTAATCGTTATGTCGATTCTGAGAATCGCAAACTCGAACATTCTTCTCCAACACAAAATATTTTTTGTCCGATGTAGCGTTCCCTACAATGAGCACCCGCTACCATTTTCACCTGGTGCTCAGCCTCCGCTTCTTTCATCATTTACACTTCCCGCTAGCATTAACCGTTCTTCTCTTCACACTATGTGTCAAAAGTATCGTAAATTCAATATTACAGAGAGACGCGGTAGAACCTTAAGTTCTTCAATGATCGATTGGTTCTTCTGACAGTCAAAGGAAGGCGGAAGAGCCGCCTCCACCACCTAACCTCAAAGACATCAATTATTTATTTATTGCATACTTTGAGTATCTAGAAACATAAGCATTAATGCGTTTTCTTACAGGTTGTAGGAAAACGTATTAATGCTTAATGCAAATGATTCAAAGTTTGGTACTTACCGAACCAGCTACAAGGTGAACTATGGCTATTTTTTTTTATTGTAATAGGGGTTTAATCGAACGGCCCAAATCCTTGTGGCAAATCCATTGAAGAACGGCTCACCATGCAGTCTTATTTTCATAGATCTGGTTTTTACAAGCTACCTGAAAAATGAAGAGATCTCATTCCCTTTACCCCGCGATATTAAATAAATATAAACTTTCGTTTGATCTAAACCTTTCTGGAATTATTTATATCATTTAATAAAATTCAAGGACAAATTCTTTGAAATAACGAAATTTAAATTTGTCTGAAATATATCAATAAATTGATTTAGAACTCTGTAACAGATACTGATCACTCTCAGGGGGTTTGGACATACTAAACGAATAAGTGACGCAAGGTTTACAAACCAAATATTTGATGTAAATATTACAGGGAAGAATAAGAAAGGAACATTGATGTACGTTCAATTGAATTTAGTAATCGAAATTTGGAAAGGTAAAATGTTAGATAAATCGAATGAATTGTTAACACAAGCGAAAGTGTGGCTCTATGCTCTTTCCATCTACTCTGACAAGGAAATGACATGATAAGCATTAAATGCTGAATATTCAATTAAATGCATATTTGTATATAATAAATATTAATGTTACCAGCAATTTACCAAATGTCCGCCTTACCGGATTTTTTTTGCAAGCAAGTGTTAAAAATGATGTGGAGAAACACCAAGGAAAACATGATTGGATCAAGGGAATATTTTGAAAAAGTAAATGTTATATGTAAGACAAATTACAGGAGCTGTATGAAAGGCGTAACATATATGAGTATAGAAGATGCGAACTATGTGTATCGAGAGAAAAAAGTCTCCTGCTCTGTCCTCTCTGCCTTCCCCATCAGAGAAAAGGGGCGACGGAATGTTTGAATGCATTGAAAATTTTCAAATCTTTTTTATAATGTTTTGTTTTAAATGTGGTTACGATGTTTTAAATGGAATACGTTTGCATCGATATTAAGCACAATTTATATTCGGACATATGAACCATGGGCAGGCTAATATTTTATCCGATTGCTATATTAGATTATTGCAGAGTTCAATTTCATGACCACTTACCTTTTTTAGACCAAAATACATTTTTTGATAACCTGAAATAATTATTTCTCAATTCGAGCGATCCTAGATTATCTGCCCTTATCTTCGATCCTCGCATATGGTCCCTTGTAATTCCCTGTCATTTTTCAAAATAATCCATACGATTTGGTGAACGAAATCATTTTTAAAGAAATAAAGCTTTTTTCTAGTTTTTTTGAAAATGACGCTCTTTTACAAGTTTTAGGAAATAATTACTCCACAAATTTTTTGAGTAGATAATGTTTCGGACCGTGGAAACGACTACCGTTGCCGAGTTGATAAGACATCAGTTTTTTTTACATAATTTGTGACCCACTACAAAACCATATAAATTTGAAGGTTGAAATTTTATCTTTGAAAAGTTGCGATTCGCAAAAAATCACTCGTCGTAATTTTTTTGTGAAAAGGGATTTTAAATCTTTATATGAATTGAAATGATTTAAAAGATTGTTTGTCAACTATTTCCTTAAAACTTCTGCCATGTGTTAGTTCAAAAACCTTATTGTCATTTTTGGTTTCAATACTAATTCTTTCAATTTAAAATTATTTTTCACCTGTTCAATCCACACTCTCTAGATTTAAATATTTATTTTGCATCCTCGCAATTCATTTTTAACTCTCAATTATTCAAGAAAAAAATAATTTTCGAAACGAATCGTATAAATCAACCGAGATTCAGCAACAATCAAACCCGACGAAGAATAATTGAGAAAGTTTTTCAAGTGAAACTTTTTTTTCTTCTTCGTCTTAATCTCCGATTAATAATGCGGGGAAGAGTTCGTGGCAGATACTGAAACTCATATAATTTGACAAGAAAAAGGGGGATGAAGACTGGAATATCCGTTTTGAGTTACTTTTATTCCCAGCTAGCCAGTATCTGGAAGTAAACGGTCGATTTACTTCGAAAGGGAAAAGAAGGCGAAAAAACAGACCCTTGCTGGTGCTATAGCTAAACAAATTTGCAAGGCCGATTTTTCTTCCGCAAGCTTTGTAAGAGCAATACAAAGAAGTTTTTTAATAAAAAAAAAGTATGAGAAAAATAGATTGTATAATTTTAAAGAAAATATGGGGAAAAATTCGTTTCAATTTTTCACTATGTGTTGCGGCTACAAGTTTTTGAACTTTACATTTTACTGTATCATGGAAACTTATGTTTCGAAAAATATTTTACGTCCATTTCATTTTGACAAAAATCGTGTGATACTACACAATCGAATGGATTTTAAAGAAAACAATAATTACTTAAATATGATAGGTGAAAATAATTAAAGAAGCCAAGTAAATGTTTGAGAAGTGTGTGTGGCGTTAATGTGAGTATTCACGTTTTAAATATAATGAAAAAATAACAGAGATGAGGTGGTTTGGATATGTCAAACGTATGGGTAGTAAAATAATGAACTAAACAATTTTACGATGCAAGCGTGAGTAAGAGTCGTGGTAAAAGATGACCTAGAAAAGTATAGTTGGATCAAGTGAACGAATTTTTAGAGAAGGAAAGGTGAGGAGTAAGATAAATGGAAGGAACTATGGAGAAGTATATGCTGAAATAAAAATTGGGCGCCCTGGCCTATCCACTTTTTCTTACAGTGAAATGACAAGTTGGCATATATGAATACTCTTCTAATTAAAGTTCATTAAAAATCAGAAGAACACCATAAAAATGTATTTATATCATAATCTTAAAACCCTTGATGTTACTAATACTTTTATGTTATTGGGTTAGAGTTGTGAGCTCTTATGGTCGGTTTCCTGTTTTTTTAGTCTCAAAATTCGCCACCCTGATCAATTTTAAAAAACTTTTCGTTTGATAGTTGTGGAATTATGTAGGTATTGTTTGGAATCATATATGTTTTATACAAATCTCAACTTACCCTTTCATTGTATCTATACATATGTTAATTTTATGGTGAATATCGAGTTGTTGACTGTTTAAATTAGCTGATTTAATCTCACGAAGTGTGATGAATCGAATTTTTAGGAGGCTGATAAAAAATAAGTAATATTTGAAAACGATACTGTATTTTCGTGTTAAGCACAAATTGCATCATATTATTTAAAGCGTAAATGAGTAATTCTTGTCTTTGAAAGGTTTCTTAGCTCTAAGGATCTTAATCACCATTATCACTGACCACCCTTCCCCAACTCAAGCAAACTTTGCTTTTTTTCAACTACTCACTCCATCGCATGGATGTCAGCATTTAGTTCTTTTTTCATTCACACTTCCGTCAGAATTAACCACTGAAGGCTGTCGTTATCCCCTCGCGCTATTCATCCTAAATATAGAAAAGCTTTGCTCGTACACAACATCGAGAGACGCGCCACAATCCCAAGCTGTTCAATAATTGATCGATAAGATCTTTTGATAGTCCATGATTTTTACAAGTCACATTTAACCCTAAATCTAAATATTTTTTAAATTTTTTTTAAATCTGAGTAAATCGAGTTCATTTTTCCACAGAATGAAATCTCTCAAAATCTTTATGTTTCCATGTATGTAGAATGTAATTTAAAATAATTGTACAATATTAATTGTATTAAATTAATACGAGTTACGAGTACAATAACTTGTCTATGAGATTTTAAATGTCTCAGAAAGAAAAACATGGATATACGAGTAAGTTATATTAAAACAAATATTTAAAAACTTTTAATAAACTGAGATAACACAAGTAGAAAGTAGTTGCTGCGATTCATTATTATATCGAAAAAGGATCCAGACTACAATATATTATTTATTTAATATTTTAAGGAACTCAATGGATTTGAAAGTAATATTTTTTAGGACGGAATTCAATTATGATATACGTATTGTACGAGATTTTTCATTTAAATAATATTGATGTACACTTATTCGATATTTCAAATACAGAAAAAATGTATTGTAAAATGTGTTGTCCGATTAAATTATCAGAGTGATGCAAGACATTAAACAAGTATTCGATGACTTTGTTTGATAGGCGACGTGAGAAGTATATATACAATTATTTATTAAAAAATACAATATACATACTGTAAATTGAATTCTCAAGTCACGTACTTACAGACAATTAATTCGTTCTCAAGCAATACATTTGTTGATTTAAGCGCGTTTTTATTTATTTATCAAATATTTAAGAAGCATTTTTCAAAGAACTTTTGAGTAGGTCATCCCTCGATAAAATTTTCCTTAACTTATTTTTAACGAAAGTATATATATATACAAGTATAACATGGAACGTATACGAAGCATAAGTAAAGACTTAACAGTATTTCAGATCTTCTATCCAAACTTGAGGGGAAGAATGGGTGTAATAAAGAAAGCCTGCGAGGAAACTGAAATTTTATAAGCCTAAAAAAGTCTGTTCTACTCTTAAAAAATTAGTGAGCCGCCAATTATCAAGAAATTTCATGAAAAGCTCGTTGAATATTCATGGCTAATGAATTTAAATTAAAATGTGTTTTTTAATTTAATATTTTGTTAAGGTTTAACAACGTATTTCCATTGTGAAATTGCAAAATAGTTTTACAACTTGAATGAACTTTATAAATAGGTAATTTTGAAGCAAGCCTCAGATTTAATTTCAAATTAGGTTCATGTTAAAAAGAAATTAAAATTATATTGGACTTTTTGTATTGTAAAGTATTTAAATGCTTTTTTATGAGGTTTTGTGACATTTTATTTGAAATATAAATTTCTTTTAGAATAACAGCTTTTATATTTCCTAAAACAGCTTTATGTATTAATTAAATTTAAATTTTTTATCGTTCACGTTTTGAATATTTTTTCTTCAGTTTCTTTTCGTTAAGTGCTTATATAATATTTTATAGTTTGAAAGAATATACGGAAGATATCAGCTTTTTTTTTTAAATCTCATGATGGCTGCCGTTTTTCATAAATACTTTTATATGTAAAATTTGTTATTTGGATGCTAAGACTATTGTATGTTAAGACGTTATATTAATACTTTTTGTCCTTTTTATTTAAATACTTTGGTATTTTATAGTATTTTTGTTTAAAAAAAATTACATACCATATATTATATACAATTTCATAATAAAAACCTATTTCTAATGTGTGGTTTTGAAGATTTTTTTTATATCCAAAATATGGAATAATTTATTTTCTTGAATGGTTTATTCTTACAAGTTTTATAACATCTAATTTGCCAAACTGCCTAAAAGTTTTTCAGTTACAGATTTTGCTACTTTAAACAAAAATAACATTATTTGCACAAACATTACATAAACTATAAAAAATATCACAAGATTCAAATATAAAGAAAATCAAAATGCAATGTCCAAAATCCACGTTAATATATATTGAAAATTATACACACTCGAATAGGAAGTTATATATTATTATCTTCAATAAGCACTTTCAAATATTCTCACACGTTAAAAAGTATATCATTTCGTTATTTAATCCATTAAAGGTTCTAGAAACTAAATTACACTTTGTAGCGTTTTGCCACCATATATGGTACAGTGTTCATTCCAGGAACCCTTATAAACTATAAATTATCCTGCTGATCCTGTCGAGTAGCCATGTCTTGTATCAATTTTTTTTAAATATAATTAATTTTTAAGTAAAATTTAAAATAAATAGTAGAATTAGGCATATCTTCAGTAAACTTTCCTAATTATTTTTTTTCGGTTTGTCAATTACTAATAATTTAATAAATCGGGGTTGTCATTCTTTAGTAATAAAACGTATGTTTTGTACGTTAAGCCATAGTGTTAAAAATACAAGGTGGTTCGAGTAGTATAATATTTCAGCATGTAAAATACATATAGTATTGACCTAAGTCTTTTACATTTTTTTTTAATATGACAGAATTACATTTGTGTTCAGTTGTATGATCCATACATAATATGTGTATTATTCACCTTTCTTAACGCTGTCACATTTACAGCTTCTAAAATGATCATTAAACACTCATAAGAGTGTCCATAAATTAAAAAAAATCTTTCTTTTTCGGAATATATTTGTCATAATTTTGTTTTCTTGGCATTCAAAATTATTCAATTGCATGTATTTCATGCTTTGTTTTTTTTTTATACATTTTCAATTATGGTAAAAAACTAACACAAAGTGCTTTGTTAAAACATTTGGCCTACCATTGAATATTTACATTTCACAACCACTTATGATCCCTTTTTTCTGATATGATCTAAATTATGAGTTTATTAATGTTTTCATTTAAAAAAACTATGAATGTAAAATTCCTTTAAATTTGGAATTTTCCCTCAGATATCATTATATACCATAACCACTGTTATTTGTTTTGTTATTAGCAACTGTAAAATTGTATGATGAGATATTTTTTTCCTTCGGATATGAAATGAACTGTGTTGATTAAAAACTTTCACTATGCCATCTCTAGATGAATTTATAAATGTAATTTCTATTATTGCTTTAGATACATTAAATATTTAGTTATCTTATATTATTTAAGAGGTCTGACCTTTCTACCTACCTCAAAATGGGCATGATTTGTTTATATTATATTTAATTTGTTGAAATATCTGTATTCGAATAAATACTTAATAATCGGAAATCATATAAACTGAAAATCTTTCAAATCATGATATTAATAATTATTGCTAAGAGCCTTTTTAAAAACCAATTTTTAATTAGTATATTCCGAATACTCGATCAGTTGTAGATCACTCTATAAAAATAAATTGCCATTGATTCCTCCTTGCCCGCATAATGATACATCGTCAGATATTCCAAGTTTTCTCCCTGAAACCCATTAAAACCCTCAATTCCCATAACTTTCAAAATGGGTTGTTGGATCCGGGTGTTTATTAATGTTAGGGTAAAGTCAAAAGTGACAATCCGTTATGCCCGCCTAAAAACGTGGGTGATATTATTTAAACGTTAATTTCTACACATTCTTTTACGACACATTGTGGTTCCTAGACCATTTTAGGCGAGTACCCTTTAAAATACGCCAAAGTTAATGTGACAATCATCTAAAAAGCCCAAGAAACCGTGTTATGTGGGAATTAGGGCATTATGTAATAATTTTTCTCCCGTGGGTTAACTTGAAGTGCTGTTGTAGTAAATTATCCTTTGAACAGGACTCGGGCAAATAAGCTCTCTTGGGGTTAAATTGATTACCGGCCACTTAGTACTTAAAATACTCGTAAACATCAATTTCATGCTTGATTTAGGAGAAATATTTGGTGGGCAGAAATTTTTTTAACTTTGAGCAATTATAGACTAATCGAATTCGATGCATTGAGTCGAAAACTATTGTTAAGAGTTAAAGATAGTTATATTGAATATTTTTCTAACATTAATTTTTTTATTATAATTTATACATGCCATAATTAATAACATCACCCGTTCTTAAATTATGAATAAATGCTAAAGCTTTCAATATTTAAAATTTTATATCTTTGGTTTGTGAAACTCCATATATGAATTTTGTGAAACTCTGTATTAGAATATTTTACAATAAACTACTTTGTTATCCCACTAATTTTATTAACTCCCGCTACACGTGTTTCTAGCTCCTATCTTAACGCTTTCTTTAGACGGAATGATCTCGGTTTGTTACGAGAGCAGGACTTAGGTCAGACAGACTTTTACTTCGGAAGTGTGTGTGGTATATTGACCCAAAGGCAAAATATGCAAGAGGTTGAAACATTTTACATTCTTTGGTTATTTATCACTTTTTTGTTTTTGATTTATGAAAGTGTAGATGTTTAAAACCACTGGATTAGCAACAATTACCTTTGTAGAACCTAGATTTGAATATTGATAAAAAATAAGTGTGTTATTCCAATAATTATATTAATTTCCACGACACGTGTTTCCACCCTCCATCTCAAAGCTTTCTTTCAACCTAAATTAATAAAAAAGTTTTCAAATAGTTTGATAGTATAGTTATGTTTTTCTCCGCGCTTTTCTTTCAAAGTGAGAGTGTGTTGGCTGAAAAACATCTACAATGCTTCCGTGGAGTTTCCCAATCCAGACCTTTTGAAAGTGTCATAATTAGTTTGCTTATATATGAATGTTACTATATGAAATCAGGAATTAAATGATCGATTGTCCAAAACTCACGGAATATATTAATATTTGAGGTCCAATGTGAATGATGAGACTTTAGGACATGTTTCTGATTATTTTTTTTACAACAGAACGAAATATTCTGCAAATTCTCCCTTACCTAGACTCAATGGGATCGGAAATGTGTACACTGCAATCTCGGATATAATTTTAATCATAAAGTTTTTTTTTATGGTACTCGAACATATCCGAATTGGTGATTAGGATATATTGAAGTGCGTGGCCGGGAGACAATATAGTCTTCGACCCCAGTAATCGAGCATTCAAGTTTAGAACCACTGAATTAGCCACTGAACTCGCAGTTCGTCATTACACAGTGCGTGTGATTGTTGTTGATTTACTAACTTTTTTTATCAGATTTGGAACCTTTTTTTTTTTTAATATTTTTTTGTTACGGTGGTTATCACTGAAAATGCACTTCCGAATACCTGAGCCCTAAGATGGAATCCAGTGTGATTCTCGAAGACTTTGATAAACCAACTTTTTTAAACTGCTTTGAATTGGTGATCATTTTTTTCTCATTTGTTGATATTATTTTTGTGCTGGAGGAGATTTGTGAAGTTACAGCTGTCTGATTCTGTCCTTTATATACAAGTATATGTATATATTTTCCACTTTGTGTTTCAAGACCGGTCTTTAAAATATATATTTTTAAACTTCGTTTGAAAGTTAGTTATTTATTCGCACCTTGGGTCAATTGTGGTGTGGGGACGGTTTTAACTTTTAGTTGCATTTGTACTACCATATGTACTCGTAACATACTCGTACATGTTGATTTTTTCTTATTATGCCTCTATTCTTTCCGTTTCACATGGACGTCAATAGCAAAAACCTATTTAGTGTAGTGCTAGATGCCTGTCTTTGGACGGTCCCGTATAATATAACGTTAATGACTTTGGATGGTTCCGCATTATATGGTTGAGGTGCATGGCCCCACAGTAACTTGCTGGACTTCCCTCAAATCCCAATATTCGGGGATAAAAGGATACCTGACTTCGATCACATCTATTCTTTCAAAAACAAACATGCCGGTGTGTTTCGATCGTCTCACTTTGGTATGCCATTGGATCCAGTACAGCGATGTGACCGGTGAGTTTGCTGGTATGTAACGGATCACTCATTTACAAACATGCCGGTGTGTTTCGATCGTCTCACTTTGGTATGCCATTGGATCCAGTACAGCGATGTGACCGGTGAGTTTGCTGGTATGTAACGGCTCACTCATTTACACGCACCGCTTCGCTTTCCAATTGAATTGACATTGGAATGGCGAGGGGATCTTCAACTACGAGGTTAAGCGACAACAACGAAGGACTATGAATAGAGTTGAATGTTTTCATAATGTTGACTTATATTTTTGTGTACTGATAATGCATTGTTTGATTTTTTGAAATTATTTTTTAATTTATTTAAGTTTATTTTTCATACTTTTTAGTATTTTAATGCATCAAGAACTCATGGTTATTTTTTAATTATTGTTAAATAAAACATTGTACTTTTTTCCACCAATAAGTTAAAAAACTCATAAAAAACTTACTTTTTTGAGTTTTTAACATTGCTTTATTTTTGGTATCAACAAACGAAATTATTATACTTGTATTAAGATCAAATGTTTCCCAATTCCTGATAAACAGAAATTCAAGTAATATTCATAATCTAAGTCAATCTTCATTGTTCATCATCCCTAGAGTTAAAACCTCTTTTGCCCAAAGGCAATATGCTTATTTGGCTCCCATTACATACAATGGCGTGCCGACTTCAATAAAAGTAAAGGTAGGAAAACCATTTAGACAGTCAATCGGAGCGTGGTTGTTATTGCGACAGGATTTTGAGTACTTGGGCTTTCAGGATGAATGACGAGTGGAAAGGATTTATGTGAGCTCGTGAGTGTGGGTCTCTTCTTGTTGTTTTAATTTTGGTTGTTTTTGTATTTGTGTTTTTCTTTTTTTCTTCTTTTTTTTGTTTTGGATTTGTTTTGATTTTTATTCTTATGATTGTGTGCGGTATATTGTGGGATGAATATTTTTGGTCTTTCTGGAGTGATAATGTGTGAGGAGTTGAGTTTCGCAAGATGTTTCCAGTTGTAGTTGAGTGTCACTGTTTGTCAGGTTGATGAGAGCGTGCAACGGGGTTTTTGTGTTATCAAAAATCGGAAAGAAGTATCGATTTATTTTTTCATGCTAAATATCCTCAGTGAGATACAGGCAAAAGCCTAGTTTACTGGGGATACGACAAATGAAAGGCAACAAACCCAGATCCATTAAAATTATATGTCCAAATCAAATTACCTGTTGTTTTTTCTCAAATTGTGTATATTTCTTGTCATGTGTAATAATAATAATAATAATAATTGTGTTTGGTTCTCCATCTCCAAACAAAGGCTATATGTTACGGCCTACGTTACTCGAGGTCCGACCCCTAATGTATCTGATGCCATCCAATCACAGAGTTTGTGAATTTGGCTATAAATATCCCGTTCTACCCTGTTTAACCTTTATCATAGATAATTTTCATGCCAAGATGGATAGACTGAGACAGTGATGGTAAAATTTTCTGAATTTGTGTTCCATGAAATATGTAATATGCCTTGAGCTAAGAAAAATAATGCTAATTTAGACTTTTGTAGCCTAGTGGTAAACGTTGTGTAATACCACCCCGAGATGAATCGTTACAAGGATATTAATTTAAAAAAAATCCTATTTAAAAGCTACGAATTTTAAATACAAAAAAATTATTTTAATTCAATAAAATTAAAATTAAATAAATAAAAATAAATAATTAAATAAATAAAAATTAAAAACTTAATAAATTAAAACTAAATTAAAATAAAATAAATAAGTTTTTTTATTAAAAATTTATTAAAATTAGACAATTAATTAAATTTAAATTCAATAAATTAAAAATAATGATTAAAATTAAATAAATTAAAAATAATGATTAAAATTAAATAAACTGTTACTTTAATTTAATTATTTTTAATTTAAATTATTTTTTAATTTAAATCCATAACACTCATAGACACGCTACGCGCATGCGCCGCGTGTACTGTGTGTATACGTATCATAAGTCAACCAATAAACGCTTGCGTATTATATTAGAATTTAATTTGAAAAAAATAATCTTAATCGTTAACAAATGGGAAAAGTAATACATAAAATCAACTTTTCCTTGGAGCTAAGGAGTTTCACTTCTACCGCGCGAGAATCTCACGTATCTGTTTTTTGTATGAAACCCTTCAACACATCCGGACTGGCAATCGAATTTCGGCTCTACTGTGTTTATGTTTAAAAATGGCTTGTATTTATTTCCATTGAATCTTTCAGATGCCAATTCACTATTTTATAATATTTGAACAGACGTACTAATGTATAGTATTTGGTAGGTAACTAGTACCAGAAAATAAATAAAGTATTGTATAAACTTTCGTTGTATACAATTCAAACTGGCGGGCTTATTAACATGTGGCAATTTCTTCTTACCGACCAGAAATTTGTAAAAAAGGCCTTATGTGAAAACTGGACCATAATCCTTTTTATGAAAATTTATGTTCCCAAGGAACTTTAACGAACCTGCAACTTCGGGCGTCTTACCAACTAGGCAACGGAGGTTATCTGCAACGTAAATGTGAATAAAATAAAGCTATATAGTTTCCCACGCTTTACAGTTTTAAAGTCACTGGACAAATCCAACGTATACGTGTATGTACGAGTATTATATCCTATGTTAACTTGTTCTAAGTTACCTTGCCGAGATTATAGAATTATTCGTAACAAACAAATGGAGATTACGAGATAAGGTATTTTAAGCAATATCGTATATTAAATGAAATATTTTCTTTGAATATGCACGTATGCTTCGTATCAAATTTGTCGCTATTTAAAAAAATCGTTCTTGTTGTATTGTATTGCATTTTCGATGTATACAGTACAATTTGTCAGATTTTTTTGTTTTGTTGAAAGTTTAAATAAGCATTTAGTGAAAACTAGATCAGAACTTTTTTTTTAAATATTTGTACCAACGGGAATAGAACTTGCAACATACGCGTTGGATGAAATACGTCTCTGCCGTTTAATCATGGAGGTCGTCAGCAATGTAAATGTTGATAAAATAAAACTATCTTGTTCTTGCTTTATAATTTTAAAGTCATTGGACATACTCAACATAAACTATTCTTATAATATACGTTAAATAAACTCAGGAAATCTAGCAGTGATAATGGAAGTATTCCAATAAAACAAATAAAGATCATAGAATTATTTTAAGCATATTTTAATAAAACAATCTACAATATATTTTGTCCTGAAGTTGCTAGTATTCAAACAAAAAATATTTGCTTTTCTTCAAGGGCTTAGTAATATACTCGTATTTCATGTTCGATAAATGTTTTTAAATATTCCACTCTTTAGCCTGTTTTAATATTACAATACGTTTAAGATATCACTATCTTATTTAAGATATCACTATCTTAATCTAAAATAATATTTTAACTACAATTTAATGTATTTGAATACATTAAACTTAAATTTATTTTAACTTTTATTGAAGTTATACTTATACTTGAATTTGATCCATTAATATCGCATTTTCATGTATTACGTGAAAAAAAATGAATATTTTATTTATACATACTCGTACAAGCCATCACGGCATGGCCCTTTTAAAGTAGGCCGAAACGACAGATATTCAAGCTTTTATATTCACGTACGCGGTTCTCGCCTCTTCCATATCCATGCGTCTCGTCATACACGCGTTCGAGTTTCTAATTCTTCGTATATTTCCTTAGGTAAAACATTCTCTATCTAGTTTTCTTCTTTCCTTGCTCAATTTATATTTATTTATAAGTGTTAACATTTCAAGTGTTATTTTTGTTATTTTAATTTATGGCTCTATTATGCCGGAAAAAAAAACTCACGTTGAGTGAACCCTAAAAAACAAGAAAGAAGAAGAATTATATATTTTTATTCATAATAATAATAATTCACACCTACCTGGAAAGGTTTGGTGCTCGTCCGAATTGAAAAATCCAGAAAGCCTAAAAACATATATTGCCCAAATAACAAGTTATTGTCGATAATAATGTTGATAGTTCTGATTGGTAATAACATATTTAGCGATATTTATTATTGTTTTATTTTGTAAATAAAAAAGGTGCATACTAATTCAAAGATCGAAATAAATTCCTTTAATCTATTGAACTCGTACATAAATTAAAGTTGAATGAATAAAAGCCGCGAGTGAACATTGTCAAGTGTTGACATTAAGTTGATGTGATGATACTTTTGTATTTTTAACGTTTTTTACAATAAGTATTTTTGATATAGGTTTGTCGTGAAGTCAATTTTTTTCAATATTTATCTACTTTTAAAATATTAAGAAATTTCAGAAGAGAAGGAAAATAAGAAGAAAGTTTTTTGCTCACCTTTAGGACGGGCACCCGAATGGTTTTCAATATAAATAACGTTTCAACTAGTAAAATAAATTCCGTTTTCTAAGTAAAAAAAAACTTTTAGAAATCGACGACAGTTTCAGAATTAGACTTTCACCTTGTAAGTAGATATGATTAATCTAAGTTTCTTCGTGTGAGGACGGATTGCGAGACACAAAAGGACGAAAGATGCGGGTGGTGAGGTGAGTTCAAAAGTAATGTGAAATATGTTGAACAAAATTGTTTGAGGAAGACGAATTAACTTTTTACTTTGGGTGTTTTGAGATATTCTTTAGCACTTTCAAACTTCGCAGGCACTGTTCAAATATTTGAAATTCAAATAAAGAGATAAGAATATCTAAAATATAATAAATATTTAAAAAACACATCAATAATAATGGTTTTGCATTATCAGAAAAGTATGCCAAATTCATGTTTTTTTTGTTTTGTTTTATTTTAAGTGTTTAGATAATTTGAAGTGCACGTATAAAATGACTTACCTTGATCAAAAAGTTTTAAATAATTCATAAATTAATTCATAAAATCGAAAATACAAGTTTATTCATCAAAATCGATATGGTCCCCTTCAAAGTACTCCCCATCGATTGCAACGCACTTACGCCAGTGCTTGATCCAATCCTCAAAACATCGCTGGTACTCAATTTTCGGTATGTCCATTAGAGCCGTCTTCGATTTTTTCATGATATCCTCTCGGGTGCTGTAACGCGTTCCGCGAAGCGGTTTTTTAAGTCGGTTGAACGGGAAAAAGTCGCAGGGAACCAGATCAGGTGAATTCGAAGGCTGCTGGATAGTATTCGTATTGTTTTTGGTCAAAAACTCGTAGAAATCGTGTCTTTCGCAATTTCAACGCGGTCCTTTTTTTGCATGAAATTGAGGTCTTTCGGCACCAATTTTGCAGAGACACGTCTGAGGCCCAAATCATTAACCAAAATGTCTTAAGCGGATCCATAAGCGATGTTCAAGTCCTCTGCCAGCTCTCTGATGGTCAGTTTGCGGTTTTCGGCCAACATTTCTTTGATTTTATCAATGTTTTCATCGGTTTTCGACTGCCACTGCGTTCGTCATCCTCGACCGACTCACGACCACTTCTGAAGCGTTTGTGCCACCGAAAAACACTTTTCCAACATTTCCAAGGTCTGCGGACCGTTAAAACCGTTTTTCACAGAAAATTCAATGCAAACTCGTTGATGCATAGTTGATGCCATTTTCAAACTTGTAAAAAATCGAAAACACGCACAAAGGTAGATGTACTCAGTACAGCGTAACTTTTACAAATGTCAAGCTATGACGCTGAAATTTAAAGGGAAGTGTCAATGATAGATGTGGTAACCTAACAAAAAAATTCCAATCGGGTGACTGAAAGCGCCACACGGTGAACGGTCCTAAAACTTTTTGATCAAGGTAGTATGATACAAATATGAAAAAATAATTGTTTTATTTGTCGTGAAAACTAATAATAATAATCATTTAAGCGGTTCACATGAACACAAATACAGAAACTACAACAAAATTAAAATACTCGTAATTAGAAAGTATTTAATTATTGATGTCTGAAAATAAAAATGTTACCTATACTTTGTTTTGGAAGTACAATATAAAAATAAAAAAATATGTAAATAAAAAAACTCTAAATTCAACACTTAATATATAAATGATTGCTTTTTCTTAGATTTATGTTAACATTTTTTTTTATTCTCTTGTCGTGATAATACAAAGTACAGAGTAAATTTATATTCATAATAATGCACACACAATAATTAAAAATTGATTGATGCTGTTAATACTTAATTTATAAAACAAAATTTCCGGTAAAACTATTTTTTTTTGACAGATATCTTTTTTATTTCATAGGTGACAGCCGGTGTACCGTGTAATTTCACAAGACAGTATTGCAGGTTTATTGTACGGCGAAACATCTGGCACTTACTTAACAAAAGTATATAGAACTACAAACACCATGATATAAGATTTTTCTCTGATATTGTTTCTTAAAAAATAATATTCAATATAAAAAGTTTAATTAAAAGCTAAGGGAAAATTCGAGGGTGATTGTGGCGCTTACAAATCGAACAACATATGTAAGGGGTGATCGAGGTGGTTAGCGGTTCTGCTAATTCTGAGTTCAAGGGGTTCAAGGAGTTCAAGTAATCTGCAACAAATTGGCATTTGAATTTTCCAAAGTTGTTCGGAAAATTGTTATTACGATAATAATGTTTACGTTGTTATTACGATAGTAATGTTTTTGTTATGGTAAATAATTGAGAGTTATGACTGTGTTTTTATATTACAGGTACATGGGGAAACTTTAGTTTTATGTTGATTTCTTCATGTAAAATAAATTCGGTTTTTAATATTTTTCGGAGCTGTGGAATTTTTAATCTTCATATAAATAACGTAAATGGCGAATGCATATAAAAATATATTTAAATCAATGTTGAGAGTTAAAAAATTTAAATATATAAAACAGAGTTATGTTAAGTTACGAGTTCCTTTTGTATTGATACTTCTTGTTAACTTGGCTTATCAGGCTCAATTTATGTATTGATACTTTTTGTTAACTTGGTTTATCAGGCTCAATTTATGTATTGATACTTCTTGTTAACTTGGTTTATCAGGCTCAATTTATGTATTGATACTTCTTGTTAACTTGGTTTATCAGGCTCAATTTATGTATTGATACTTCTTGTTAACTTGGTTTATCAGGCTCAATTTATGTATTGATACTTCTTGTTAACTTGGTTTATCAGGCTCAATTTATGTATTGATACTTCTTGTTAACTTGGTTTATCAGGCTCAATTTATGTATTGATACTTTTTTTTAACTTGGTTTATCAGGCTCAATTTATGTATTGATACTTCTTGTTAACTTGGTTTATCAGGCTCAATTTATGTTAGACAATTATTTTTTTGATTGAGTGAGATGTACTTTAGGTATTTAAAAAAAACGGCACTTTAACCCGAAACTATGACAGACATTTACTTCCTTTTTTTTATCCTTTAAATTTGTCAATATTTATTATTTATTCACTAAATTTTAGACACTACAATTTAGTTTTTTTATAAAAAAAATGGTTGATTGATTTTATATATAATATGTAGAAATTAATCTGGCAGATATATTTATATACAAGAGTAAAAATAAGATCTTCATTCCTATGTGATCCTCCCCTTTAGCTCTCCCACTCCTTGGTATAATACTTCATGCCTTCAGGTTGTGTATTTTGTACGAATCTATGATTGAGTGCCAACTATGAAACATATGACTCCAGCACTGTTTAGAGGCTAACTGTAAAATATAAGAGAAAATAGTGAAGGAAGTAAAATATAAAACTTTATGATGAAATTAATTAGAAATTAAACTTTTTACAACTAAAATTAAAAAAAAAATCAACATGCAATTTTGTTTAAGTTTTTCATTTTATACATTTTCTCCCCAATATTTGGACCAAAAAATCTAATAAATTACACAACAAATAGTACCAAGTAAATTATATTTTGCAAAAAAAGTTAAGGGGTAACATAAGCAGAAGTAGCTTTATGGTTATGGAAGAGGCAAAGAAAATATGTCGAGTTAAAAGATTTTGTCTCTGTTCTCTCTGCCTATCCGGTGATAGAAGTGTATGCCCCAAAAAGCATGGTATGAACTTGATAGAAGTAGTATTCAATACAAAATTCAATTTCAAGCGTGTGACATTTCTCATTTGCCACATAGCGAAACCATATAATATTGGTAGCTATATCCTCATTTACCCCTAAAATTTAGCTCTCTAATTCGTGAAATTTTCGCTCAGTCATGGAGTGCTCTCGAAACGCTGGCAGCCGTGTTAATCGCGTGATCATAGCATTATTAAATAGGTAAATTGTATGTTAAGGCTGTGGTGCTACATCGCATGGGACTTGTTTGCAATTCCCCGCTGCTATATCGACTCGTGCGGAATGACATTATATGTTATGTGTAGTGCCTACTCTTCATAGCGGCATTTATGTTACATATCACTTCAAATTAAATTAAGTCAAATCATCCGATTTCAAACAAGGAAAATAGTAATTTTTTTCAGGGATTTTTGTTCTAGGTTTGCATACATTCCCGATATATCGGATGAGTATTTGATATTCTGCCATAAAAAAAATTATGATAAAAATCTAAGCTAGAAATTTTTCTATCACGCATAAAAATAAATTGATGCGAATTTGCAACGGGGCATTGTATTATATAATCGGGGCCTTGTATTATATATTAATATAATCAATAATGGTGAAAAAATATCAACTTTCCATGTTATACACGAGTATCCTCAGTAAAACACTGTCAAATCCCTAGTTTACTAGAGACACGAAAAATGAAAGGCAACTAACCCAGATCAATAATAATTGTGTGACCACTTATCCTCAGTAAAACACTGTCAAACCCCTAGTTTACTAGAGACACGAAAAATGAAAGGCAACTAACCCAGATCAATAATAATTTTGTGACCACTTTAATTGTGTGACCACTTATCCTCAGTAAAACACTGTCAAACCCCTAGTTTACTAGAGACACCAAAAATGAAAGGCAACTAACCCAGATCAATAATAATTGTGTGACCACTTTAAATTATTCATAAATTATGTATTTGTAAAAATTTTGTCATGTATAAATAAATAAAAGAAAATAAATAAATATATAGTTTGAAAGCAATTATCTTTATACGACTTTTTTGGAAGACCAACTTATTATGAATGCCAACCAATATTAGAGCCCCATGACAACTAAAATCAGAACGCCCATTATAAAACTGTCTCCGTTTGCATTGTGTTGAGAAAGTTTATAGTTTTTAATAAATTAAATATATAAAAACACCATTTATTTTTTATAAAGTTCTTATTCCAATTGTGATACGAGTAGCTTGAGTTAACAACAATGGATGTGTTTTTATAATAGAGCATATTCTGTATACTCAACGAAAGTAGTGAATTAAATATTGCTCACTGACTTGGATCACTCCAATTTTGGTAAGAAAACATTAAAAAAGAACCTTATTGAAATTTGTATTGATTGCAAATGAGGTTAATTTAAATACACAAACTATTTTTTTTTTGACACTTGGTTAATTTCTAGCATACTACCTAAAAATATGTCTCAAAATTCTAAAAATTTGACTCGATACATCAAATTCAAAATTTAAAAGAATCGATATTTTCAAATAATTCATCTGAGCTAAAAAAATATTTCAACAATATATAATTTGTTTATATTATTTAAACATTTTACTATATAATATACAAATAGCAGGTTTATTAAGCTACGGAAATCTCTTTCAGCCATCCAGACAAGAGTGACGCAGATTAGTGCCATTATCTGGGTGAAAGGTTACAACCTGATTGACGAGACTTGACGAGAAAATAATTTGATGATAACGAGTATCTCTAGATGTCGATTCCCACCTCAAAAATAAATGGTTGATTCAGAGCTATCAGTTTCTAATTGAAAGTACCGTGACTCAAATTTGAATTTGATTGCGTAGATGTACAAGAAAATGATTCCGACTTGAGACTCGACGAGAAAAAGAACTTAATGATTTATCTCAATATATGGATTCCCGTCTCAAAAATAAATGGAAGCAGTCATCAATTTATCGTTAGGGGCATCAGGACTCGTATTATCTTAAGATGATTTATCTCAATATATGGATTCCCGTCTCAAAAATAAATGGAAGCAGTCATCAGTTTATCGTTAGGAGCATCAGGACTCGTATTATCTTAAGATGATTTATCTCAATATATGGATTCCCGTCTTAAAAATAAATGGAAGCAGTCATCAATTTATCGTTAGGGGCATCAGGACTCGTATTATCTTAAGATGATTTATCTCAATATATGGGTTCCCGTCTTAAAAATAAATGGAAGCAGTCATCAATTTATCGTTAGGGGCATCAGGACTCGTATTGTCTTAAGATGATTTATCTCAATATATGGATTCCCGTCTCAAAAATAAATGGAAGCAGTTATCAGTTTACCGTGTTAGGGGTATAGCGTGTTGTTTAGTTTTAATATGTCATGATGATCTTGATTTGTATTCAATGAATATAGACTCAGGAATGCGGATATAAATCGATAAGTGGACAGCGGGTAAATAAATAACAAGTCTTGACAGTTGAATGAATGACAATAATAATATGTTTATTTCTCGGCGTGCGAGTATTTTATACCAATGAGTGAACCAATTCGCGATACATATCTGCCTTGCTCTAGCGCATGAATCGGCGGTAAATTATTTATTTGTATTTGGAGATGGCTAGCCAATTCGCAGACACTGTAAATAGTAAATATTGTTGTTCATAGCGTGTGACAATCCTTGAATTCTTCATCGGTCATTGACCCTGTATGTTTACTATCTGACAATAATAAATTTAATTTTAATTGTGTTTAACAATTCACTTATTATTTTGACAATTATTCATTTACTAGGTAGGTATCCTACAAGGGCATCAGGACTCGTATTATCTTAAGATTATTTAATTCAATGCAAACACGACTTGAAAATGTTGTCATTTTATTTTTTGTGTGAAAGGACTTCAGCTCGAAATCAAAATCTTCACCATCGTTATCAGCTCTGCTTTATCCAGAGCTAGATATTGGCCTCCTTTCTTTTCTGGACACGTTGCTTTTAGTTACTTCCTGCCTTTTATCTGGTGTCATCTGACCATCTTGCTACAGGTTTTTTCATATTTCTTTTCGATGTCCTTGTTCACCACTCCAGCTCTTTCTGGGTCCGCCTAATATCGGTGCATCTGGCAATGTAGCCTTCCCAGTTCTACATCTAGTTAGCAACCTTTTTAACTACGTCTGGAATTTTGTCTTATCCATTAATTCGCCTTTTGGTGCCGTAATGAGATATTCAACATTTTTTTCGCCATGCCCCTCTGTATCGTCTTGAGCTATTATTATTTGTTTTGTGAACGTTGCCGTTTTAAGCCTATATACCAATCTGAGAAGATACAATACATGAATTAAATAGGTCTTCCTTTAGATATCTCTAGTACTTTAGATACTTTAGAATGAAGGATCACTTACCAAATCCAGATACCAGGCTTGATGGCAACTTTTCTCAATGTCTGCATATTGGTTATATAGTATTTCCGAAACATTACTGTATCTCCAAATAAATAAAATATGTTTTTTGATATCTGATTTTTAGTGAAAAACTAATAGAACCTCGATTATCTGGGAGAAATGGGCATGAAGGTGACCTGGGTAATGACAAAACCTGATAATCGAGAGCAAGTAGAAAAAAACATAATTTCATAATATTTCTATGGAAATAATAATATTACTCGTATATATCTTCAAACAATAAACATAAATTTATTTATGTTTCAATAATATCACAAAATATTTTCTTTTCGATATCATTTCGATATTATTAAAAATAAATATTCAATATTCATTTGATGAGTATTGCTATCATCGATTCTCTCATTAAATATAAACCCTAAGTTAATATAAATAATACAATTGAAAAAGTTAACGTATATCGAGTTATTCCAATACGCAATATACTTTTTGTGACCATTCAATTTAGTTTCTTCTCTAAGACAAAGCGCATTTCTTTGACATATTATGTAAATTTCTTTGGTAAGAAGAGTTATGGTTTACTATTCTGTAATATGGCAACCCTATTACGGTGACTATGTCGAAAACTGAACAGCGGAAGATTTCACGTTTTATAAACTTAAAACTGCTTATCCCAAGAACTAAGTAGAATAATGGTCTAACATTGGAAATGATGAGCATTTTCATGCTTTTTTTATTTAAAAGAAAAATGTTTAACCTCACAATATTAATTACGATTTTCAACTCGTATTTGAATAGTCCGGAGCCAACTCAGCTTACTATGTTACACGTTCCGTGTAGGCCCAGTTGAATAGTCCGGAGCCCACTCAGCTTACTATGTTACACGTTCCGTGTAAGCCCAGTTGAATAGTCCGGAGCCAACTCAGCTTACTATGTTACACGTTCCGTGTAGGCCCAGTTGATCAAATATTTTATTTCAAAATTAAGTATCCACAATATTTTTTTCCTACAACTTCTGCATAACAAAACAAGACTGCATACATTTGGCAATGAATATTAGCACTGTTTGGACTTTCGTATGATAAAGACTACTAACAAGAGGAAATTGTAAATGTAGATGTTGTTCTTGCCGGGATGGGATCAATTGAGTCAATAGTATTGTACGAGTTAGCTTTGTTTTATGTTTGGTTCGTTTATTGTTGCTTTTGTCTATCGTACTCGTATTACACGGCTTTCATTTCAATGTTCCATTTTATTTCTTTTCACATGTAATATTTTACGAGAGCTGTGTGCATGGATATAAGTCATGGATATATTTCCTCTCTGCCTTCTCTAAAAGATATATTACATTATGATGTGTATGATATAGTTTAAATGTTTTTTTTTTCAAATTTTAAATAAAACGAAAAAAATATAAATAATACACGATTTTGTTGTCACTCTCTATTCTAAAATTTACAAAACTTTTGATTTGTTTATTCCAATGCTCATTAAAAAATGTATTCAAATTTGATTTTCAGTAGAAATTTATTTAGCCAGGTTTGATCTCTACAAACCCACATGACGTCAGGCTTTCAAAACTTGTAGAAATAATATTTTGATGGAGATATAATTTATGTAAGTCTGCCTCTATATTGCCTAATTATTGAAATTTTATGGAGATAGTCATGTGATTATTTTTATTGCATAATGTGAGATTTTTTAGTCGCTATAACATTGAAGCTTTGGTTTATGATTTATCAAGATCTCACACCCAAATATTATAGTTAGTTTGATATTCCGATTGCCGCCAAAACTTGTCATTCGATAGATCGCTCGTGGTCGAGTATAATTGTCAGACATCCTGTGAATGGAAGACGCTTGTGCGTGTATTGATTTATTGTGAACATACGACTATTGAACTTCTGCTAGCACACATTCTTGACAGATTATACTAAAAAGTCTGAGGAGTGCAAGAAGATTAAATTTTTGATTCAATTTAATCTACTGGAACTTTTCTGTAGGCAATTTTATGTAGGGATATTTTAGTGGTTCTTAAGTTTTGTAAGAATTTATAATAAGTAGCATATACCAAAAGCTACAGATAAACATAAATTCTGATATAAAATATTTTAAAACTAAAACCAGTCCGGAATTGAACCAAAAGCTTCCGTTTTCTTACTGTGAATACTTACCGTTAGATAATGACCGCCGATTACCAATTGCTGCCAAAACTTGTATATTTGGTAACAAGGAACATTTGACGCAGTTAAAATTAAAAAAATAAACGGAAGCAAACACATACGAGTATAGTACGAGTATATGCAATTAATTATTCTTAATTCAGAGTTTATAAAGAGTGCACTGGCGTCCTTTAAACAACCTCAGTGGCCTAATTGGTAAGACACATGTTTTTCGACCCGAAGGCTGTGGATTCGATTCCTGTCGGAAACCAGATTAAAAAATAAAAGATTCCAGTGAGGTTTTCGAAGAGATTGCCATATGGTCATAAGCTCACCTGATTGTACGAGTATATTCTTGATGTGTGATACAATACAACATAAATAATCGGTCTTAAATATACTCGTTTTCATATCGATTTGTATGAAAATATTTTCAATGTATTTATCGGTAATGCCAATTGGTTCTTAATCTTCGTTTAAAGGGCTGAATTTTATATTTATTCAATACTAAAGTGTGAAGTATCAAAATGTACATTCAGAAACTATTTCGTATATAAAGTAATAATGTTTGGATGTCTGTTATAAAATATTAAAGACAACAAATTTAATTTATAGGATGGAACAAGGAAATATACATTAAAAACTGAAGGAAAAATAGACAGAAAAAAACAACATTTTCATGTCTATTCCACAACAAACCTTTAGATATACTAAATACCATAAATAATTTCAATATATGAAAGTCATGCATTGCATTAATTAAATTATAAACATAGTTTTAAATGATATATCATATGAAAGAATTTCTACATATTGTTGAAATGCATTTGTGCCATATATGTTACCATTACAAATAGATTATCAAATGGGGAATCCCTTAACTTTATTTACTTACATAAATGGCCTAAGTATTTACCTGCAAAATACTATTATCATACAATCTAATGAGTTCCCTCTTTGAACACGAGAGGTGATAAGAGATTCGGGAGATAATGACCGGCCTAAGCCCCTTTATTAATACCAATTCATTAACAAGTCAATTGCTACTTGATAATTATCATTATATTATTCTATTACGTTTTCGTTGTATACAACATCTTATCTTATAGCAATCTCTTATTATCAACCAGAAAGAAGTTGGAGAGGGCTGAATTGAAAACCGAACTAATACCCTTTTAAAACAATGTCGGGAATCGAATGCGTAACTTCCGGGCTGGAAGACGTGTGGCTTATCGACAGTGCCACAGAAGTTGTCATTTGTTCATTTATTAAATTTTTTTGTGAACATGGTTTAAAATGATATATCTTGTGGGGTTATTGCTATATATCAATTTTTTCCAACCAACCAGCTCATCTTGGATACATTACTGTTTTAATCCATGACATATTTTACAAAAAAAAAGTATATTAGTGTAAATTTAATGTAAAAAGCAAATATATTATTAATTTCTTTTAATAATGGTAGATGTACCGCACAGGGCACAAATAGACTGTATCTAGGCACGTTGGTTGCTGCGCCGCGCTCGTAGAATCGACGTCGCGAATTCCCAAGCGAAGATCCAGAAGAAGAAGGTGGCGGGGTGGAGAGATTCCTCTCAGGCAGGTAGTCGAAGTAGCGGGTCTCAAGTAAAACACGGTATAGTCGGTAGTACTGAGAATATAAGGTATAATTTCGCAAACAGGTGGCCCTCTATATTAATGGTCAGTCGGCCATCACAAGCGTCCATTGCCCGCGAAATACAACAACTTTCGGGGGTTTGAGCGCTGCTTACGCCGACCGGGCCCTGACTTACTCCGACGCATCGCCCCACAAGTCACATATTTCCCTTGCGGTCGCGAACGCAACCGGATTCAAACAAACATACAGTTTCCAATACAATTTTACATATACAGAACCTTATTACAGAATTTACATAGAAATATAAGGGTTTACATGTACAAAATATCAGGTGAACTTGCCTACAGATCTACATTTCAAGTATCAAGGATTTACATTACATATAACACATATATCGAGAGTCTCATTTCAAATACAAATACATATGATTTACACACAAATGTCAATCCACCATGCACGCAATATCAATGTCTACACACACACAAGGGTGACAGCACACGTCCGATATAGTAGAGCTAGAAGAAATGAGTTTGTTCAAAAATAAGGAAGGGAGACAAATAAAAATTAGGCTGAAATTATATTTTTTAAATTCTCTCTTGAACTTTAATGAGGATGATACTTATTTTATAAATCTTGGAAGCTCGTTTCACAGTTATCAAACATATTAAACATTTTTGCGTATTGTAAATACTGAACTCACTAGAAAAAAAATATACTTTATTACTAGTTAACAATATAAAATGTTTATTTCCTTCAAAATGTAAAAAAATGTTAAAATCAATGTTTGATATATCAGCGTCTGAACTTATCGAGAATAATCAGAATGAAAGACCAGATTTCAATGCCCTTGCACTGAAAGACCGCAGTGGCCGAACGAACCGACCGAGTGTGGCACCAAAATCACAACAATTTATTGCCTTGCTAAGGGTGTATTTTTCAGTACAAAGTGATTGACACTTCTTTTCAATACTGGTGAATAATAGATTAGTAGAAAAATATGGATTCATCGTCACATATAATTTCAAACATACATTATAAAACTATATTTTTTATTTTAAATTAATGAATGACCTTAAATGAAGTTGTTCTTAATATATTATATATTAATGTCCGTCTCCATATTCCTGTAATAATAGAACAAATCAAGGATGGAAGATATGCAAAGAAAAAGTGTGTAAAAAGTTGAAGACAAATGTAGTCAGCGTGTCAGATTCCTGATGGACATCTGAAAAAATCCAGTAGTACCCAAGATGCTTAAAGAGGCTCAAAAAAGACCCAAATTACGCATTTGGGTGAAATCAAGAAGAATGGCAGCATCAAATCTTGCCATTCTTCGTGATTTCACCCACTCATTTCACGCACCAATGAACACGAAACCGAATTATTTGGAGTCGACTGGGGAAGACCTTCATCCAGCAGTAGATCGATCGAGGCTGACAAAAAATAATGATGATTCATGTATGCCTCAGAAACCTGAACAGTAAGGGTTAGAGAAACAACAAGGATGGACTGTTTTCAGGCGCGGTGGGGGAGAGGATTGACGATTATTTAATTGTCCTAGCAACGACCAAATGAGGCTATCATCATTATGTACTCAACGCATTTTTTTAATTCTTCGGTCGCATTTCACGCAAGGATATGAAAAAACTCATGGTCACAGGCAACGTGGAGTCACAGGAGCAGATATAGATTACCTGTGCGCGAGAGCGAAGAATTAAGTTTTATGCTCCAGATCGAGTTTTAAATCCATTTTCATTCACGGCATCCTCTGAAGTTTTAATCCTACCACCGAATGTTTCCCACAATATTTTGTCATATACCAGAAATATAACATGCCTTGCCTTACTCTTCAGTTCTTAGTTTATACTGATGTCATGCTTTTAAATTATTGTACATTAAATTCATTTCTCAATCTATGAGTACTATATTTGGGGATGTGTGTGGGTCTATGAAAGTTGTGCACGTAAAAGTTTGTGGTTTCAAACTACAATTACAAATACAAGCAATTGTGGATTAATGGAGATAGTTTTCAGGAGTGGATCAATCAGTGTTACACAATATTTAAGATTGATTTTACTCTACAATTGATATTAATACTTTTTAAGGTTGCTTGTACCACAATTTCGTCACTTTCAATGGTACATTTAAAGATTATTAAAACAACTGATCCTTAGTTATATCACACATAGTCCTTAATGGTACCGTTTCGTTTAATGCTCACTCTTCCAAAGTGTTCTCTCAACGCTTGACAGGAGTCTAAGGAGACTATTTTTAAAGAGTGCTTTTCACGCTCACGCGTTGAGTGTACTCATTCGGCTGAGAGGCAGTATAATGGGCTCAACTCATTCGTAAATTCAATTAAATTTGGGTTGTTGATGAAACTTGGGTTTTTTAACTTATATTTTAAATACATTACCTGTATATTTATATGTTATTTGATTTCATAACACTAGGGGATAAAGAAACACAATATCATTATAATAAATATATCAATTTGGTTCCAGTCTGGTGCAATAATACATCTGGTAATTATAGTCGCACGCGCTACTAATACTAAACAACAAAATACTTTACGTGTGCTACTAATACTACACTACAAAATAATGTACGTTAGCTACTTATATTACACAACAAAATACTGTACAACTGCTACTAATACTACACAACAAAATACTGCACGCGTGCTACTAATGTTACACATCAAAATATTGTACGTGCAATACTTCACAATAAAACACTTAAATGGTCCTTTATAGTCGCAACTTACTCGAGTTAGGGGATTACAACATTGGTCAAGTCTTCGCATTTTCCCACTTCTGGTTTATACTGACTTGAATTCAAGTACAAGTCTTCGGGATTTCTGCTTGATTTTTTAAGGCACATTTTCGTTGTATATATGCTTGATTTTTTAAGGCACAATTTCGTTGTTTTTGGTGACTTTACATTGAGTTAAATAGGCTAATAAAATAAAATTGTGTTAATGTTTTAATTTTTAAAATAATACCACCACGCTACTTCGCTGTTAGGGTAGACAGAAAGGAGAGAACAAAACTTTATTTTCACGACACGCTTCCTTCACCTCCTCCATATCATCAAATCTTCTCGTACAGTTCCTTTTGTTTCACTTACTTTTACTTTCCTGCTTTAAAAATTGCATTTACTTCATCCAATCACACTTTTATTGGTCATCCTTTACCACGCCTTCCACACATATTTTTGTACTATTTATTAGTTTTTTTTTCTTCCTGCATTCGTTGAACATGCTGAAAATGCCTCTTCTCATGTGACTTAACACGTTAACTTTAAGTTCACATTAATTCCAAATCCCTTCATTCGGCCTATTTCGTATTTTAACTTTTCACGGTTTTCACTTGCCTATACGAGTTTACTTGAATTATAAAATTGCTTAGTAAGTTTCTCGTCACCCATGCATTCAACATGACCAAACTATGTTATATAAACGTTTTTTTTTAAATTTGATAACTAAAGTTATTAAAGTACACTTCACAGTTTTTCAAATTATTTGTAAGCTATTCAGAAGTTCATTTCATATTTATCATTTTTTTCGTATTTTTTAGTAGGTATTCATAAAAATAAATGTTTTCTCAAAACTGCAAAAAGGCAACGTTAAGCCTCCAAAGGAAAATACGTTCTTCGAAGTAAAATTTTTAGTTTTTAGTTTAATACTTTACCTAATGGTTTACAAAAAGGAGAGAAATAATATAGATTAAAACTCGATACTACAATATTACCCAAACCCTTATCAGTCTGAGATGAAAATGGCGGTGATTGAGAGCAATTCGATTAAAACTAGGTCATCAGCGTTCGATTTTAATTTTGAACCTTCGCCCCCAATATCTTAAAAGGACGGAAATCTACAAGAGAAATTAGTTTCTTCAGACTAAAACTTGACAGGTATTAAATTTTCAAGATATATTTCAAATGTTTCAGCTTGATTGATAAGAAGCAGACAGGTTGAAATAGGGTTATCATGCTTTTAGATTAAAATATGCTTCATAGAATTATTAAAGATGGTAGAATTTTGTTTTTCTTATACTCGGTTGCCATAAAATTAGATGCTCCTTGCAACTCAGTGCCCGAAAATACATGTTTGCTTTTTACACAACCCGTTCGCCATTTTTGTGTTTTATGTTTACCGAAATTTTAGTATATATGATGTATACAAAAGAGCTTTTAACATACAAACATATCAACACGTTTTGTCCATTTTGGGGATGGCCGAGGTGACAGACCTCTACGCCTTTCTTATCATTTTTCAGCACAGTTTTCACTTTGTCCACATCCTTAAATGTCGTCATCCATGCTCTTCTATTTCTCCCACATGTTAACTTTTTCTTAGTTCAAATTTCCCTAAATATCTTCAACCAATATTTTTACGGTCTATCTCTTAATGGAACTCCTTCGATTTGAGACAAATGTGTATATATTTTTTTCGTAAGTCTTTTGTCATTTTCTCAATGTAGCCAAATCATGCATTTTTTTTCTTAATTCTACTTGTTACACCTGTATCTAAGGAACATTTTCTCTAAGCATTAATTTACCTGATATTCTATTTGAAAGTTTAAATAAATCGGAGTCTTGTTTGTGCTCTCCTAATGATGAAGGGAAAGCCTTGAACACAGTAAGGATATACCGTTATAAAAACAAATTACAATAAATAAATCTTTGTTAATTATTTGAAATGAAAATAAACTAATATCATAAGCATATAGTAATTATTATTGAGAACAATTACTGAGAACAGAGATGTCTCAATGACTTGGATAATAATTGGATTTGATAGTATTCTTCGTGATTCATCAATGAATGACTCAAGTCATTCTTTTCAGTCAACTTGCACTTTCATCAAGTTTGATAAAAGTGCAAGTTAACCAATATCGACGATAATAAACGCTTCACTTTGATTGGATTTTTGGAATGAAGTTGCGTTGAGCAGACTGTTGTGGAGATAAAATTAATGTTTCAACTACGACGACAAAAGTCAAGAGATCAAAATTATGTAATTTTAGAAATGCGTGCACTGAGAAGACTAGATGGAGTGACAATATCATATTATGATAGAATACGGAATGAAGGGATTATGGATGAATGTGAACTTAATAAGACTGATGTGTTAAATAAGATAAAGAAACGCACTCTAAGATTGCTAGATCACGTAAACCTAATGAATGCAGAAAGACTAACAAAATAATATATAGTACAAATGTGAGTGGAAGAAACGGTAAAGGAAGGCCAAGGAAATTGCGGTCGACCAAGCGAATGCTATTGTAAAAGACGGTACGTAAAACGTAAGAGAAATCGTATTAATTGTTAGAGAAGTATGAATATTTTCAGACTTTTAGCCCTTTAATTAATTAAGTTGGATTACTAAAAGCCTGGATGTTACAATGTATGACTCTTACTCCGGTAGCTCAGTATAGGTAAAACAAGGCTCAATAAGATCTCAAGATGTCGTGGGAAGAGGTAGGCATTCGTCAGTGCTTGGGTAGGTATAAATACATAATGAAACACATATTTGCTGTTAATAGGTTATATATTTAATCCTGACGAGCTGATACTCCGTCAGGAAAATCAAATGGGCAGATTTCTCTCTGCTACTCCGCTAACCTTTCAGATGGACAGGCAGTCGAAGTAATTTATTATCAGGGGTAATCACACAACAGTCCGTTGCGGAAATGTGTCAATTCTCAAAGATTAGATCTCGCCAATCTCTAGAATACTCAGATATCACCATAAAATGACAAGCAAAAGAGGATAAATAAGGTTGATCTTACTCCAATACAGGACAAAATGTATTATCCCAGATCCGCTTCAAGTGTATGACCAGGTCGACTCGTATATGGCCCTCTGACCTTATACTGTTACTACAGGGCCGCTGATGTGAAGAAATTCCCTCAGTGGTTGGCGACCGCCAATTCGTGCCGTAATACACCCACACGACTCAGTTCCTCCAGAATTTACCGGACAAATTGTATCAAATAAGAATGAACAATCAAATGTGAGAAAAGCTTGTTCAAGTTCGCGAACAGCGTCAAGACGAGAATGATGTTGACTTGATAACTTCGTGGCGAGGATAGATGTGGGGAGATCGCGGTTCCTTTATTTAAGGGATCTCCCCAAGCTCCGCCATTTTGGAACTCTTTAGAAAGTTGCTCGCGACCGTTAAAAAAATCATAAATCTTTTTTGCCAATGAATAGTATATTTAAACTTTCGCAGCGTAATTAAGTCGAGAATCCCTTTTGTATGACATCCGGTAACCCTAAAGGCGACACTTAAAATTGCTTAAGGGACACTAGTCACTTCTTTTGAAATGTATCTCGAGTGAAGTGTTTTTTTGTCTTCTTACCGTGGAATCCATATTTAACTATGTCCGCAATAAATTAAGCGCGACGTATTTCTTTAGAAAGGAGAAGAGAAATTTTTGACCCCTTTTTTTTTTCTTTCTCGCATAACAATCGCGGTCATAAAAGCGCATACACCCTCTGAAATATATCTTGCGCAAAGTTTTATTTCTTTTCTTAGTAACAATAGTTATCTGGGACTGCAATAAATCAGATCGTAGGACGGAACACTAATTACCGATCCTCATAAAGTGTCGTGTATTTCTATACAAATGGGAAGACAAAGCCAGCCAGTCGAGGCAGTCAAGTTTGAAACAATAGGAAGCAATCCTTCTCGAAAATGACGCAAGATCTCCCTTTGACTGCTCTGGTTCACTATTTTTAATGGTTATTTTTTAACTACAATAAACTAATTGGTCGGCCGTACCCAAGTCCTGACACTCCATTTTATGTTACCGAAAAAAAAAAAATATTAAAAAAAAATAATAATTCAAGTACTGATTACGGCCCTGTGTCAATTGGTCATACACCTGCTTGCCGAAACAAGGATTAGATACTATGCTAAAGGGCATGACGTTACTGGGTCATGCCGGATACGCTCGTGGACGATTTAATAAGCCCCTGCATTTGCGAAAGAGTAGGAAACCACGAAAAACTAACTCTCAGGGCTTCCCTATCTAAGAACACCTGGAAACAGTTAAACATTTTATAGAGCAAGGCACAATACAGGAGAACATCAATTATCGCCTTCCCCTCAACATGGTTACACATAATAAGTCTTATTATTATTTTTACAAAAAAAGAAACATACAACATTTAGGATAACAAGACAAAACAGTCACAAGAGTAATGTTCAAGAACAGATACTATCGCCTTCTCTACAGCATGATTACACATAATAATTCTTATTAATTTACAATAGAAAAATGTACAAACATTTAAGATTACAAAGGCAACACACTCACAAGAGTAATGCCCAAAAACAGATCAAGTTATTTAATAGTAATTATGTTAGTTCACAACGGCTTCCCCAGAACCGGATCCGATAGTCTGCACTTTTAGGGGCACTGATTTAGTTTCTTAACCTAATCACTTAAATTAAGGAAGCAAGGTGAGTTTCCTCCCGCTTGTCTGGTGAACTTTGATATTGCAAGATACAAGTCTGGCGATATATCAATAATGAGACTATATAAGACACATTTAACATACGATTTTCCATTACACGGCCCTGAGACACCACTCATAGGGGCGACATCTGACTATAGGCCTCCTCCAGGTCTAAAAACTGACAAGAAACAGTTACACTTGGTTATACAATACAGCAAATATGTGTTTATAATATCATCACCTCGGGGATCGTCATCCCTTTAGTGCCAATTCTCGTGCTAGCCAGAGTCGTCAGTGCGACGCCCACCCACATCACGGACGGTGCCAAAACTCGCATGATCCATAAAATACCATGGTTATCCGGGCACCGACGGTGCCATGAGCGTCCACCTAGACCGGGAGCACATGCAAATTTGGGTTCATGACGCCCATGGTTGGAGTCACACTCAACAACCCCCACTGGATGTATATAGGCCATCCGTAAGCCTCCACTGGATGTATATAGGCCATCCGTAAGCCCCCTACTGGATGTATATAGGCCATCCGTAAGCCTTTCGCTGATTGGTTGGAGCCTACTCCACAACCGTTGTCACCAGTGCGACACCCGCGGACCCAAATGGCGGAGCCAAGTTGTACATGTTGTCCACGCACAAAACTACGGTCGTCCTTGTCCCAATGGTGCCCACGAGCGCCCACCTAAGTCGTCGGTGCGACGGCCGCAGAACCAACGGGCGGACCCAAGATACGCATGATGTCCCCACACCATGCTACCTACGTCCGGGTACCGATGGCGCCACGGACGCCTGCCCACCTGGACCGGACTGACAATAAAACCTTTGTCACCAGTGTGACGCCTGCGGACCCAAAGGGCGGAGTCCATACACACTACTATGGAGGTCCTGGTACCAATGGTGCCGCGAGCGCCCACCTCTGTCGTCGGTGCGACGGCCGCAGAACCAACGGGCGGAGCCAAGACGTGCATGACGTAGTCATATCATACTATGCACCTCCGTGTACCGATGGCGTCGCGGACGCCTGCCCACCTAGACCGGACTGACAGTTACAATAAAAAAAATATACAAAACAACAAAAAAAATCATTGGCCGAAGCCTCACAATTAAAGGATATCCCATCGAAAGCCCCCCTCACCAAAGCACGCACCAAATCCCTTTCATTCATACTTCCCAGCAGCACTTCCCAAACCCCTGTAGCAACCCCACTCATTCCCTATCATGGAGCTGCCTTCCATTCAACCTATACGACCTCGTGCCAGGTGAGCGACCCTTGACAGAACAGGATAAGGAATTGGTAAGGATGTATCCAATGCGACATCATGAGGAGGTGAGCGTCGACGCTCTATCAAAAGACGTGCATACAAACGCTATGCTATCAGCAAAAAATTCACCACTCATTGTCCAGCACATGGTCTATTGAGCGCCACCATATTTTTTTTCTTGGAACATGGAAACCTAATTTGGTATAACTGAATTACCACAAGTGCCACGGCAGCTCTCGCGTCAATTCACCGTAGTGGAGCCCTTATTCCACCTTGGCGATGTCTTTGACGTGAAATTTACCTGCCACTTTCCCCTTCAGGTCAGACAGTTCATATATTGTGTCGGAAATTTTCCTTGTGACCACACACTTGACAAATCGGGGCGCTAACTTGTTGCTGAAGTATCGCCCAGCGTTTGATTGGCTAAAAGACCGCCTCCATACCACCTGTCCAACTGACAGTGGTCTAGACCTCCGGCGTAAATTATAGCGCGCAGCGCTCTGCTTAAAGCCGGCCAAGAGTTTGTTAGTAACGCTCTCATAAAGCTGTTCCATATTTTTGAGCCCCTCCGCATAGTGTGAGGTTGGATCCTCTTCTTTTCCAGAGGAGGCCGTCCTCTGGCCGTGAAACGACCCATGGGGAACAGGGTGGAACCCATGGAATAAAAAAAAGGGTGAGTACCCGGTGGCTGTACTCACGGTATTATTCAAGCACGAGCAGATTTTTCCTAAATGCTCGCACCACTCCCGTTGGTTATCCTGAACCATTAATGATAAACATGTTAAAATCGAGGAATTGTATCTCTCACTAGTGTTATTCTGAGGGTGATAGTAGGCGTTATAAAAGAGGTCAGTGATCCCATAAGACTCCAAGAATCCTTTGAACTCTGCTGAAATAAATTGCCGTCCATTATCCATAACTATGGTACGAGGCACGGAGCACGGCAAAAATATCTGACCCTCCAAGCATTTAATGATTGCCTTGGATGTAGCTACTCTCAGCGGGAAAGCCCAAACAAACTTGCTAAAATTATCAACCACCGTCAAAATATACGAATTTCGTTTTAGAGATAATGGAAGAGGACCAACCAGATCCATGCTCAACGACTGCATGGGTCTGGATGCACGCTTTGGCACGGACATAAGTCCTAAGGGCTTCTGAGTATTATGCTTATAAGCTTTACAGGTATCACAACGCGATATGTATTGCGTAACGGCATCCATTAATTTGGGAGCATAATACGTGCGTAACAGAATTTCTACAGTTTTTCGTACACCCGGATGGCAAAAACTGTTGTGAGTATCCCTAATAAGGTCTCCCAACGCGTCACTAGGTACAACGACCTTCCAATCCCGTCCGCCTAAGTTTTGAACAGGGTCGCGAGCGGATTTGCACAACCGAAATAGGCGATCCTTATCCACTACGAAGTTGGGCATTGAGCCTGGATCGTCCGTGCATGCCTGAAGTGTACGCAGGTACCACTCATCGGTTACATTCTGGAAGGGTGCGGGGAAGGTTAAGGCGGCAACCTCTATTCTACTAAGGGCATCAGCCAAGTTATTTTCGCAGCCCTTTTTATACACAAAAACGTAATCGTATTGAGACAGGCGACAGGCCCACCGGGCGAGTCTGCCACTAGGAGAAGACAGATGATCCAAATACTTAAGGCAATCATGGTCACTCTGAATTGTGAAACGTGTGCCATCCAAATAGCTACGAAAGTGGTGCACTGAGTCTACGATTGCTAAAAGTTCGCGTTCCGTAGTACTATATAATCTTTCCGCCGGAGAAAGTTTGCGTGAAAAATACGCGATTGCATGCTCGCCACCATCTGGCCTGTTCTGAGAAAGAAAACTACCAATGCTCACACCACTTGCATCACACGTGAGCAGATAAGGAATAGAGTAATCTGGAGGTTTCAGAACTGGAGATGACGTCATGGCTCCTTTGAGAAGAATAAAGGACTCCTCCGCGGAGGAATCCCACTGAAACTTTGAACCACGGAACTTAACGCTGGTCAGTTTGCAGAGAGGAGAAGCGATTTTTGAAAAATCTCTTATGAACCTACGATAGTAAGAGCATAATCCAAGGAAACTCTTAACTTCCTTGACACTTCGTGGTCTAGGAAATTCCTGCATAATTCGGATCTTTTCGGGATCCGTACGGAGTCCCTCGCGATCCACGACATGACCGAGATACTTTAAACTTGCTTTACAAAATTCCGACTTGGATAATTTGATGGTAAGGTTGGCCTCCTTTAATCGCTCCAGAACAATACTCAGCGTTGCCAAATGAGATTCGAAATCGGGACTACATATGAGAATATCATCTAGATAGCAGAAGACATGGTCACCCTGATCGGTGAACAATTGTTCCATCATTCGTTGCATCTCAGCAGGAATGTTTTTTAAGCCAAACGGGGTGACCACAAACTGATATTGTCCCCGGCCCTCTACGAAGAATGCCGTCTTGCATTTAGACTCGTTGCTTAATGGCATTTGCCAAAACCCATGGCTCAGATCTAAAGCAGTGAGGTAGCGCGTATCTCGAAGATTATCGAGAATTCGGTTGATGTTAGGTAACCGATAACAGTCCGACTGCGTTACAGAATTTAATTTGCGGGGGTCCAATACAAATCGAGCGGAACCATCCTTTTTCGGAACAATAAAGGCATTATTAAGCCATGAACTCCTAGAGGGTTCAACTACTCCTAACCTGATCATTTCATCTAGCTCCTTAATCATCTGCTGACGACGCACATGAGACAAAGGGTACGTTTTTTGTTTCACCGGCGGGTGCGTACCGGTTTCAATAACATGATTAACTAAAGTGGTACGACCCAAACCTATTCTTTCAAAAGCGATGCTCTCAAACTGGTTGACCATCAGGAGCAATTGCTGCGCCTGTCGAGGGGATAGGTCTCCGGCGGAGGTTAAACACGAAGGCCTCTGAGGTCCGGAGGCAACTGCCGATAAGGAAGACGACCCCGACTCGTTTAAGAACCTACTCGAATGAGGAAACAATTTCGGTGTAAGCCCGGAACGCTTCAAAAAGGGAATGCCGAGCACCAAGCAAGTATCTAAAGAAGGAACTACCTGGAATTCCACCAACACAGTTTGGTGATCATAATGTAAGGGCAACTGGATCGTACCCAGCACCCGATGTCCCTGACTATCAGCCGTGTGAACGACTCCCTCAGTAGTTCGCATAATAAACCGTAAGTCCTTAAAATTCTTATACAGATTACCACCTATTACGTTAATTGCTGCACCTGAATCTAGCAACGCCCTAAATGGTGAGCCCTGAATTTCACAATGAAGATAGGGTCTCTCATCCCTAGCATTTGAAATTTCTATGGCACTAAGGTTACGGCTATTATTTCTTAATTCTATTGTTTTTGACCAACCCCTTAGCTCCGAATTACCTTGACCGGGTTGGTCCCCTATCTGTTTTTTGGAATTAAGGAGCTCGGCGGCGGACGCGAAGTATCCGTCAGCAAAGTAAAAGGTCTAGAAGTCTCGGCACGACTCCTTACGCGATTACTTGGCGACTTATCCGGTTCCTTCTGGATAAGTGGTTTGTGCGGACAGTCGCGGGCAATATGATGCGGAAGATTGCACAAGAAACACCTCAACAAGGTCGGCCCTCTACCGATAACCTTCTGTGAGACGGATGACACACGTGCCCTTACCCTTGGCTGCATCTGCAGCGGCCGGGGTGATACCTCACCACTCCTGTTCATTTGTTCGAAAGAGGCACATACTCTTTCCATCTCTCGTACTGACGCAGGCCGCGTACTGACAAGGACTGAGCTAAACCTAACGTGAAGCCCTCTCTTGAACACCTGTAACAGCTCCACCTCCGTCAAGGCAGAGTCCAGTGTACTGTTTACCTCCAAAATTCGGGAGATATAATCGGTGGAAGATTCTTCGTGACCCTGCTTGGATGCCCAAATATCCAGCTTTCTATCTATCATAAAACTCTCAGATTCGAACCTCTCCAAAAAATGTGCCTTCAATGTAGCCCATCTCATAGGGTTCCTATACGTAATCCTGAAAAAGGTCAGGGCTCTGTCGCGCAAAAATTCAGGTAGGACGGGAGAGAGAGAGTCTACATCGAACCTACGTGCGTGTGCTATTTCCTCGAGCCTAACCAAAAACTGACGTACGCTACCCGAGCCATTAAACGGATCCACTGGCCACGATGAAAAATTGATATTTAATGGAGGTAATTGATTACCTCTAGTGCTAGGAGACGGCAACATTCCCAAGTCTCTTGAAGGGCAAGACCCGGTAAATGGCAAGGAAGAGTCCGAACGAGGGGCTGTCGCTCCGGAAACCAGTTCCATAGAAAATTCCGGGGCTCCTCGCAAATTAACATGTGCCTTAGACCTTTGAGGCAATATAACCTCTTCTGTAGGAGAGTGAACGAGGCCCCGATTGTAGCTCCATGCTTGCCGACGCAACCTGGGGAGTTTGTTACCCGGAGTGATTCCCCTTTCCATCAATTCCCCAATCAATCTCTCCTTAGTTGCACTCGTAATATTGTCAATAGGACTCATTGTGGACTTATCCTCAGCTAGCAAGGTGAGAGTTCTATCTGAAAGATTAGAAATCCCCAAGACTCTAGGCCACGCTGTTATTAATACGCGTTCCCAATCTCAGGAATAGCCTTCACCAGAAATTCCAATCGCATGTAATCGAAGAAAACAACTCTACCTTAAAGGCCTAAAATAGAATAATTCAATAAGTTCGATCACCCGGCCACGCTATTATAACACCGGTCTACTACTAATCTCGCCGACCAGATGTACGACAGCTAGTATTCGTCAAACTTAATTAGCGAAACAGCCGGACGGCTCTGAACGAATAATGTTATAGTTGGCAAACTTAGTGCTCTAAATATTCTATTTTTTGTTGATGATTTAAAATCTTCAAAGCGATCCAAACTCCGGAATACGCCACTAACTCTATCCAACCGGAAAGAAAACGTAACGAATTATTCCTTGCCAATGCAACAAGGAACTTCTATCAGCTGCTAAACACCCGGCCAATCACAAGAAACTATGGCGTTCCACTAGCTCTGCCTACCCGATTACCGGCCAAATTCGAGATTATACTCCTCGTAAAACTACGCTCAACTCGATTTTTTCTAATTTTAGAGAATAACTACCTACACTCGCACAGCTTTTATCAGCCGCACGTTATTAGTTGGTTATTATATTTTATTTAATTAATAAATAAAATCCTCAACTCATACACAAAATGACCGCCAAACAAAACGGTACTCGAATCAATTTCCGCCCGACCGACTTGACTGAAGTACAAAGCCTATGCTTTGTTGTTTTAACGGTCCTGAATTGCTTTCGATTCTTTACCGAGTTATACGCAGTTAATCAAAATAATATAACAAAATTATACACCGTATACAATACAACAATGCACAAAATTTCGAATAAAAACAGGAAGAAAAGAAAGAAGAAAACATAAAATTCAAATACACAGTACACAACAAAGCAATGCACAAGATATTCAAATCAAAAAAAGAAAAAAAAAACATAAAACTCAAATACACAGTATACAATAAAGCAATGCACAAGATATTCAAATCGAAAAATGAAAAAAGAAGAAAAAAAACATAAAATTCCAATACACAGTACACAACACAGCAATGCACAAATTATTCTAGTACCAAAAGAAGAAAGAAAGGAAAAAAACATAAAAATACAAATTATACCGTCCAAGCCCGACGACGAACCTCTAGGCCCCGCGTTGAAAGGCGGCCAGTTTCAGACTTTTAGCCCTTTAATTAATTAAGTTGGATTACTAAAAGCCTGGATGTTACAATGTATGACTCTTACTCCGGTAGCTCAGTATAGGTAAAACAAGGCTCAATAAGATCTCAAGATGTCGTGGGAAGAGGTAGGCATTCGTCAGTGCTTGGGTAGGTATAAATACATAATGAAACACATATTTGCTGTTAATAGGTTATATATTTAATCCTGACGAGCTGATACTCCGTCAGGAAAATCAAATGGGCAGATTTCTCTCTGCTACTCCGCTAACCTTTCAGATGGACAGGCAGTCGAAGTAATTTATTATCAGGGGTAATCACACAACAGTCCGTTGCGGAAATGTGTCAATTCTCAAAGATTAGATCTCGCCAATCTCTAGAATACTCAGATATCACCATAAAATGACAAGCAAAAGAGGATAAATAAGGTTGATCTTACTCCAATACAGGACAAAATGTATTATCCCAGATCCGCTTCAAGTGTATGACCAGGTCGACTCGTATATGGCCCTCTGACCTTATACTGTTACTACAGGGCCGCTGATGTGAAGAAATTCCCTCAGTGGTTGGCGACCGCCAATTCGTGCCGTAATACACCCACACGACTCAGTTCCTCCAGAATTTACCGGACAAATTGTATCAAATAAGAATGAACAATCAAATGTGAGAAAAGCTTGTTCAAGTTCGCGAACAGCGTCAAGACGAGAATGATGTTGACTTGATAACTTCGTGGCGAGGATAGATGTGGGGAGATCGCGGTTCCTTTATTTAAGGGATCTCCCCAAGCTCCGCCATTTTGGAACTCTTTAGAAAGTTGCTCGCGACCGTTAAAAAAATCATAAATCTTTTTTGCCAATGAATAGTATATTTAAACTTTCGCAGCGTAATTAAGTCGAGAATCCCTTTTGTATGACATCCGGTAACCCTAAAGGCGACACTTAAAATTGCTTAAGGGACACTAGTCACTTCTTTTGAAATGTATCTCGAGTGAAGTGTTTTTTTGTCTTCTTACCGTGGAATCCATATTTAACTATGTCCGCAATAAATTAAGCGCGACGTATTTCTTTAGAAAGGAGAAGAGAAATTTTTGACCCCTTTTTTTTTTCTTTCTCGCATAACAATCGCGGTCATAAAAGCGCATACACCCTCTGAAATATATCTTGCGCAAAGTTTTATTTCTTTTCTTAGTAACAATAGTTATCTGGGACTGCAATAAATCAGATCGTAGGACGGAACACTAATTACCGATCCTCATAAAGTGTCGTGTATTTCTATACAAATGGGAAGACAAAGCCAGCCAGTCGAGGCAGTCAAGTTTGAAACAATAGGAAGCAATCCTTCTCGAAAATGACGCAAGATCTCCCTTTGACTGCTCTGGTTCACTATTTTTAATGGTTATTTTTTAACTACAATAAACTAATTGGTCGGCCGTACCCAAGTCCTGACAATATGAAAGAGGAGAATAATGTATGTTAAGATGGAAAGGAAAGTCTGACGTTCAATTCACTCTGGCTACCATGACATGGCATGATGGTATGTACTACTTTAATTCTAAAACTTGAAATGTGTTTATTCGCGCAAATATTATATTAATACTATAAAACTTTATCAAAAACTTTTTCGAAATAAAAATAAATTAAACGATTTTTAACTGAATAAGAACTTTAAATAAAAATTGTATTCGATCCATATTAAATCATGAGAATTATGGCAAGTATCTTTGTTTCGAAAATATTTTTTTTATAGTATTACACTTTCATTGTATACAGTACAACCTGGCGGCCTTATTGACATGTAGCAATATCTTCCACTCAATCAAAAAGATGTTAAAGAGGCATTAAGTATACACCAGATTGGGATCCTTTTTTTAAATCTGGGTTCAACGGAAATCGAACTCGCAACCTTTGGGCTGAGAGACAAGCTTCTTACCAACTAGGCCACGGAGGTCGTCTTTTATGGCTGAAATTAAGAACCTTCGCGTTCTGTTGAGATTGTTTTGGTTGCTTAACAATCACATTACTCCTTCAAATCTTTGCGAAAAAATTAAATTTCATTCAGAATAATGATGTTCTCTTCAATTGGGCGATGAAATACTATTTTGGATATCAACAGATCGCGCCTCATTTGACACATCTTTTACGGTCCACTTTACGTGACTTAGGAAAAATCTTCAAAGAGTTATCAGATATCCACCATTCTTTACCATGTTCCAGAGGAAATTGAAAACATACTATATTACTAAGAATACCTTGTTTGAAAGTTTCCTTTCCTTATCCTTGAAGGCGTAGCTTTCCTTTTATCCTACTATTATTGTTTAGAGATAGGTGGATTAGAGGTATAACATTAAGTTTCCAAGGTAAGCGGGTTAGTTTGATGAAATTGATACCCGTCAGGTGTACCATGTCGAGTCACGTACATAAAAAAATACAACCATTTTTTTTCTAAGAAAAAATTAGTCAATTTTGATGTTGTTTGGACGATTCTCTTCTTGATGAATACGCTTTCATTTCTTCTTGAATAATTTTTCAAACTTTCTGTTTTTCTTTTTGTTGAAAAACTTTTCAAATATGCTAAATCTTCAGAAATGATTGACGAAGAATATAACTTTTTTTACAGACATATCACATATCGGTTAGGAAATAAATTTAATAAATGATAATAGAAATAAATCATTTGATTAAAAAACATTACAAACAAAATAGTATGAAAAAAGTAGATTTGATACAGGGATATGTGAATGTTTTGATTCATTTCAGTATGTGTATCATATATCTATTGTAATAACTTCTTATTTGATAATTGTCTACATTCTAAGTTAATATTTATTTTGTAAATATTATTAACTCTTTCCCCGCGGGGAGCACAAACGCCTGTGATCTGACGACAATCCAAGTTTCAAATCACAAATACTTAAAAAAAATGACACAAAACCGGAATAAAAATTGAACTAAAATTTAAAATAATCTTTATTCTAGTGACATCTCTGAAAACCTTGTCAAATAATATATTAGTTTATGAGATATTGTTGAATAAACAGAGCGCCGATTTTTTTTGGTTTCTCAATATTTCCAGCATTAACGACCTGTCGCGCGGATCGAGTCTTGCGATGAGTCTCTCTTACGTAAATAAACATTACTAAGTCTCTCTCACGTAAATAAACATTACTAGTGCTATATGCATTTGATTGGGTGAGTGTCATGAAGCATTGATTTGATCGTAGCATTCCTTTGTTTATTTTACGTAATGTTAAGTTTATCTCCTTTATTTAATGAGTCTCCTTAAGAGTAATGACTATTATTTATTATCAGAAAATTACTAAAGTGTCATGTTTACTTGGTGTTGTAATAAAATATCAGTGGTTCTAAACAAAATATGTGTTTAAACTTAGAAATTAAAAAACGCTGAAATTGTGCCGCGCACAGGATTCGTGGAATTTGATTTTTAACGCGGTGAACAGGTTAATAATCGAAATCGGTCGTAAATTAATAATAAAATATACTTAATGCGAATCAACGTTTCCTCCGTTGCATCCGTACATTATTTCAAAAACCTTTACCTTTTTGGCTTCTCTCAAATTCTTTTTATTTCCTTAAATGTCTTGATAAAATATGATTTTTTAACACAGCCTCTTAAACACATTTTAGTTAAACTTGCGTTGAAGGTTAAGTTAGTAAAAAATTTAAAAAAAAATCAAAAAGTATTAAAATAATGGAACCCAATAATTGGTTTTATTGAATAAAGTAATCAATAATACAAAAGTTTGCCAAATACTATACTTATATACACATTTATATCTTAAAACTAATCTAATTTATATATTATTATTATTAACTAACTTAATTAAAATTTCCTATATGTAATTGTATTTTTCATAATCTTAATATTTAATTTCTTAAAAATAGTGAATGCCTTCATACTAATTAATAACTAGATAACAATACATACAACAAATTATTTTAATAGTAAAATCAAATCAAATAAAATTAAACATTAAACAATAATTTAGAAATAAATCAATTCATTCAAAATATTGACAATGTGGTATCCTTATTTTTATTTTTGATGTTGGTGTGTTTTTACGGACAACCTCGCTAGCGTTGTTGATAAGATGAATATTTTCCAATCTGGGAGTAGCGTATTTTATTGCCGTTCCAATCTGATTTTCATTTCAAATACATTAAACACTTTGTGTTTAGTTGGAAGATAAGATGAATGTTTTGATAAGATGAATGTTTTCCAATCTGGGAGAGTAGCGTATTTTATTGCCGTTCCAATCTGATTTTCATTTCAAATACATTAAACACTTTGTGTTTAGTTGGAAGATAAGATGAATGTTTTCCAATCTGGGAGAGTAGCGTATTTTATTGCCGTTCCAATCTGATTTTCATTTCAAATACATTAAACACTTTGTGTTTAGTTGGAAGATAAGATGAATGTTTTCCAATCTGGGAGAGTAGCGTATTTTATTGCCGTTCCAATCTGATTTTCATTTCAAATACATTAAACACTTTGTGTTTAGTTGGAAGAGTATGACACAAGAAAAAATAAAATGAAAATATGTATTATGTAATACAAACACATCATCATGTCCTTTGCGGGGTAGGCATAAATAACAAATCTTAGAACTTTCTATTGAAAAACACAACTTTCTCCTCGTCCACATTCCTATATCATTCCAAACACACATTTCTTTATTTATAATTTTACTTTATTTTCTTTAAAGTCCAGTCCATTTGATCCCAACGTCTTTTCATAAATCAACCTCTTCCAAGCACACTTGCACTTCCTACTCGTATACTCGCTTTTTCATACTTTCATTATTCATTCTCTCCACATTTTAAACCCATCTTAAAGCTTATTTTTCTATCTTAGTGAATACATAAATGTTATCCTTGCATTTATTTCTGATCTATAATACAAATATAAAGTGAAAGTGTAATACAATACAAAATAGTTTGTAGATGCACTTTATAAAATTGTTTGTTTTTTTTAGTAAATTTAATTACAAGCATTCAAGATTTTTTTAGGACACTGAATATCGAATGTCAAATTAAAAGTTTTTAAGTAAATGCAAACTGAATGTTCATTCCATTAGAAATTTCCTATGGGAAATAAGAAAGAGCTTTCACGAAAAATAAACGCCTGGAGGTGAGCAATGCTCTTCTTCTTTGTAGGAAATTTTATTCAGTGTGCACACAACTTGGGAAGATTGAGACGTCTAACTGAGAATAACATTACGAGAAGACGTCTAACAAGTTATTTAAATGACGTACCATATCTTTGACATTCGTATACTGTTTTGTAATATGAATACTCTCATTTGGTTAGTCAAATATATTAACGGTTCAATTTATCGGTTACATAATAATTGTGAAATAAATTACAAAACAAGGATCAGCTATACATTTAACTGTTGATATCGTCACGAATTAATGCTTAAATAAAAATTGCTTTATAAATTTAAGCGTCGTTTTATTTTCCAAGTATAAGAACAGTGAAATAAGTAAGCTTTTAATATTGTAATTTATTTTTAACAAACACTGTTTATTCCACTTTTTTATGACGGTATAACCCTACCGGTTTCAAGGCTTTCACCTCATCTTCAGGGGAGTACAAACAAGACTAAATGCTGTTCGAATTGGCACCGACATAGACACTTCAACGGTTGGAGGCGGGAGGGGTGAGGGGAAGGCTAGGTATAATTTCGGCCAGGAGCGGGGAGATTTTGGGGAAATAACTATTCAACAGATGCTCCGATCGGTATACTGACTTAGAAATTTCTAGGGCCTCTAATCTGTCCAATTTATTTCCGTTGCCGCTAATATGTAAGAATTTGGCATCATCGATAGAAAAAGTATGATTCTCACGGTGACAATGATTGGCCATTTCAGAATAAATTAGAGGATTTGTTAAGGCAGATTGGTGTTCACGAAATCTCTTTTCAAAAGATCTTCCTGTCTTTCCTATATAGAAATTATCACAGTCAGCACATAAAAGTTTATACACACCACTGTTGCTAAGTATTCCATTTTTGCCTTTCCCATTAAATAAGAGTTTCCGGAGATTAAAGTTAGTGTAAAAAGCTGGCTTTATGTGACTTGGAATATTTTTGGTTATTTCATTTGATATATTTTTTTTAAATAGGACTTTGCTCCATTTATAGGTATGCTTATAGGTGTCGTTAAATATATAATCTTTTATAAGTTTCTTTTTTGTTTTGTTTTTTAAAAGTGAATCAATGAGGCTTCCAGGATAGCCATTATTTGTAGCAATTTTTTTGATGGTTATTAATTCCTTTTTAAAATTGTCGTCGGTTAATGGGACACTGAGCAATCTATGAAGCATACAGTTATAGGCGGCGAATTTATGATTATTAGGATGGTTGGAAGTTGCTGGAATTATAGAGTCTGAATAAGTATTTTTCCTATATATATCAAAGTCAAATGTGCCTTTTTTCCGAGATAATGTTAGGTCCAAGAAATTTAATTTTCCGTCCTGTTCTGTTTCTAATGTAAATTTTATAAAACTTTCTATAGAATTTAAATATTTAAGAAATTGGTGTAATTGTCTATCGGTACCCGTCCAAACACAAAGAATGTCAAATGCATACCTAAACCAGCACAAAACATTTTTGGTTTACTTAAACTTACTCCTAAAAATACATTTTTCAAAATAGTTCATAAATATTTCACTGAGAAGGGGATATTTTTCCTCCTGATTTGAATATACTTGAGGTTAGCCTTTTATGAAAAAAATATGGGTATTTGAACACTTCAGTGTCTTTTATACAGTATTTTTAAATTAGTTTATTCATTGTGTCTTATTTTTTAACTCAGTCATTGAATACAATAAAACCTGGTAGGACAATTTAAACGTAAATATCTCTTTCAACTAACCAGAAAGATGCCCAAGCAAAAACCAAACAGGGACCAAATACGTAATGAAATATGGGGTTGAATGTGAATATAAATTAGGATCAAGAAGAACACTCTGGTTTGGACATGTAGAACGAATAAATGAAGACAGACAAAACTAAACACATATGTAGTGCAAACGTGGGTGGAAGGCGTGGTAGAAAAATATAAAAAAAGTATGGTTGGACCAAGTATATGATATAGAAATTCAAGAAGAAGAAGGAAATGGAAAAAGGAAGAGAAATTGTAGGTTACATGACAATGTGTATGGATGTAGGAGAGGCGAAAGATGTGTGTCGTAATATGTAAATCTGGCGCTTTTTGTTTTCTGCCTACTCCGACAGGGAAACGGCATGATGTTGTTTGTATGTATGTTATTCTTTTGAAAATAGTAAGAAAAATATGAAAGTCGGAAAACAAAAGAATGAATATCATAGCGCGTGCAATAATAATATATAAAGCAATAATATTTTGAAGGTCAGAAATGAATATCTTTAAAGCGAGAAAATGATTTGGATTATATGCTATGAAAAAGCACATCTTAGCTTAGTACTCTTTATATATTTTCCTAAGCACATTTAGAACATCTGTCCGGATTTTTTTGTTGTTGTAATAGAAAATTTCTTATGATTTGTTTCACTTAGAAACGTTATCATCATCATCATCAATGGCACTACAGCCCATTGTGGGCCCCGGCCTCCTCCAGCAGTCGTTGCCATTCCCCCCTATCCTGGGATGCACTCCTCCAGCCCCTGATGCCAATCACGTTTGCATCATTCTGCACCGCATCCATCCACCTAAGCTTTGGTCTGCCCACGCTACGTCTTCCTTGGGGCTTGGAAAAGAGTACTTTGTTAGGCATTTCCTCTTCTCCCATTCTTGCTACATGCCCCGCCCAACGTAGCCTCCCAATTTTGATGTATTTTATAATGTTGGGCTCTTTGTATATGCTGTATAACTCCTCATTATATCTCACTCTCCAAGATCCATTTTCCTGTATGGGTCCGAATATTTTTCTGAGTATTTTTCTTTCAAATATTAGAAGGGAAGATTCGTTCTTCTTACTCAATACCCAGCATTCAGACCCATATGTGAGGACAGGTCGTAGCAGTGTCTTATAAATGGTAAGTTTTGTCCTTCTGGACAACAACCGAGATATAAGGTGTTTTCTCAGACCAAAGAAGCATCTATTTGCCATGAATATTCGACGTTTAATCTCGATAGATGCATCATTAACACTTGTCACTATGGATCCCAGGTAGGTGAAGGTGTTTACACGTTCTATTGTATGAGAACTTATATTAATCGTGGTAGAAACGTTATAGGTCTCATTTATCATTTCATGTTTCATTTGTATGAAAACTTCTCTTCAATATTCTAGATAAATAAATATTTAAGTTTAAATTATGTAATATAAGTGATATAAAAAAATACATTTGCTTTTTGAAAATTGTCAAGATAATATAAATTATATAAGAGAGCCACGTGTATAAAAGCTGAAGCTTTTTCACCACCAATGTGAGTTTTTCATGAATAATGTCTACCTCAAGGGAATTAAAAGACCCGCGTCAGTTGTAATTGATTGTTGAGAAACGTATAAATAATGTATTTATTTACTCCATTAAAGGTGAAAATAAATATATTTTTCGGTTTAAGAAAAGTTTTGCAGATTTCTACTAACGTTTTGGGAATTAATCTAGCATATTTAACATTATTTATCAAAATCAAAATGATAAAAATGAGATAAAAAAAAAACATTTAAATTCAACAAATAAAGAAAACCTCACTTAAGTCACTACACTAATTATATTCTATTAAGACAATTCGTTTTTTTTTGTATGGCACATGAAAGTCTCAGGTTAGGTAAGTACAATATGAGGTAGATACATATGTTGCCAATATAGTGACAAAAATAAAAAGTTAAAACCTTTAAAATATTTTAGGTTTGTATTAATTTTTGTTAACGTTTTAACTCTTGCAGTTATGAAAATGACTTCAAAGAGGAGAGAATATTTTTTTTGTTGATATATTTCATAATTTATTCGTTATTCAAAATCTTATTTTGTTAGTGACACCTTGTATCCTGTTCCCGTATTTTAACGCATAAACTAGATTTACGTTTACTCCCGTTCCCGTGATCAATATTTCTTCTAAAAAATGATATGTTGCTGACATCTAGCGAATATTTTTGTGAACAATTCAACCTTGAATTGGCAGCCTACGGATTCATGATTCTTAACATAAAAACACTCGAGTGAAAATATGGATGCATTGATGAAAATATGTATGAATTGATGTGTGTATATTAGAATTTTTGTATGATTGATGTAGATTAGAATTTATGTATGATGTAGATGAATTTATGGAAACATGGATGAATTGATTTATGATGTAGAATCTGGCGTCGCGTCATCAGTGTGCAGTGAAGTGTCAGATTTGGACTGTTATTATTTGCTCCAAGTGTCAGATTATTTGCTCCAAACATCCGTTTATACACATACATGCATACCACAAACCATTTTCTTGTTGGGGTAGACATATAAGGTAGAGGGTCTAATTTGCGTGTAATGACATTCTTCCATCGTCTCCTCAACAATTATGCATTTATCGGCCGTCTTCTATCACGTGAAGTCGTTAATAAACATGTCCAAACAACCAAATGTTATATTTTACCCTATTTAACACATCAGATTTTAATAGTTAATAATATTAATAATGCCATATATTGAAAGTTAAAATAAAGCATTTAAGTGTATTTTTATTGGTTTATATGACATCATAACATATATTTATATAAGCTTCGCATGATTCACAAAAAGTTATTATTTAATTCAAATCAGATGTCATCAAAACGTTGAGACTCGTCTTCTACGGTTTCCCCGTCAGGTATCATTTCGGAGACATCACATATGTTTTTCAGCCCACACATTATTAAAAAAAACATAATTATAAAGTATTTATTCAACTTGCATCCAAAACATTTACAAATACTTCTTAAAAATATTTTTAACAGACCAATGATAACGGCCTCCGTGGATTTGTTGCTAAGACGCCTGTCTTCCAGTCCGGACGTAGCGGATTAGATTCTTGATGGAACCAAGCTTTTATATACTCGTAAGAAGGATTCTAGTCCGGTTTTCTTTTCCAGTTTTCATTTAACCTTTCCTTCCCTGTGTTGGGTATCTTCTACACGTTGCTTCTAATAACCATCAATATCTCTATAAATATAATAAATACAAGGTTAAGATTTTAGGTATTCCTCCATAATATATTTACGCATTGATTTAAAAAATAATATTAATAATAATCAGAATTTATCGACTACATCGAGGTGTTTTGTAAAAATCGAAAACAAATTCGCATTTAAACGCTGCGAGTGCCTCGTCTTGACGATATGTGAATAGTATGCGGGAAGCGCGACACTATATTCGCATCTCACTCTTGCATACTAGACTGAATTGCGAGGAGCTGAATTGTCTCAACGTCGCAAGCATAAGCGTAAGCGCTGGGGTATGCAACTGACGTTCGGCGCCAATAGTAGCTTCTAGGCTTGCAAATAGGTTAGACGTACGCCCGTTCCGTGAACGTTGCCAGATGGTTTTTTAATGTTTTCAGCAAATAAATCTCAATTATTATAATTTTTAACTTCAATTATAATTAATTAAGGGGATTATATATGAATGTTCTTATTTTTCCGATTTAAAATCGCTAATTTTTTATTGCGTACTCACTACCCAACACCGGAGCACGCGTATTATTTTTATCACCGTAAGGGAAGGGTTAAAGTCTCGTCATATTTCTGGTTGGTATACAACGGAAGTGCCATACAATACAATCAAATTGCAGGATATATTCATACGCACATACATTCATGTGTGTACATAAATACACAAGACACCCGTGCTTACCTATATTACATACATAAAATATAGACTCATCTTAAAATTATAATTTTTTTATCTCACATTCATCCTTTACTGTAAAAATGACGTTCCTTTTTCTGTTATCCTTTACTATCCTTCACTAATTAAATCACTTTTTTTGAAATAACTGGCATTATGTACAAAAAGATTATTTTATTTTCTTTACTAGGCTTATTTTGAAAAACCCATTTCCAGCTATAATTCTTCCTTTTCTAAAAGCGCCTAAAAACGTGAAACAAATTAACATCAGTTTGGTATTTTCCCGTTCATTTGTAACTAGATTATGAGAACCGCCAAAATGAAACAAATTTTCATCTCTTCTTCACTAATAAGTCCATCTCTCTTTTTTCCTACCTTTTTTACAACAAAAAATGTTTGCTCTAATGGCCTAGTTCTTTCGCAGTACAAATTTTTAGAAGATAAAAAACCACCCAAGATAAATGGTTTCTACCACTACTGACAAGAATTACAGGGCTGCTGTCAGATATTTTTATTTCGTCAATTATGCATTCTAAATGTTAAATGAATATCAATGTTACAAAATAAACATATCAATGGCGTTTTGGTAAAGAGGTACAAGTCATCAATTACTTATTTGTCAGTTTGAAGTTTTGCAACACTTGTATTCCTGAAATACAGACCTTAAGGTAAATTTTAAAGGTAAACTATATATACATAAATTATTGATGTATTCAAAGTTTACCTTTAAAATTTACCTGATGTCTGTATTTCAGGAATACAAGTGTTGCGAAACTTCAAACTGACAAATAAGTAATTGATGACTAGTACTTCTTTACCAAAACGCCATATTATATTGGTGTTAAGGTTTATAATAACAAATGGGATTTATATTTTTTTGGACTTCTTATAACGTATGTAGTTACATTTATCGAGAGTTATATTCTCTTTCAAAAAATGATTTTATTTATTTTGTAAACACTTTTGGGATGAAATAAAATCCAAATTAAATTTCGTGGTCCCAAAAACATACATTTTCTTTATTATATTCCAGATGTACTATTACTATCTAAATAATATTTTTAGTATTTGTTTTACTATTGAGATAATTAAACCAATAACTTATCAACAACCTTCGTAGCTTAGATGATAAGGCGTCTGTTTTCCGACCCAGGGGTTGTTGGTTCGATTCTCATGGCTGCAAACAATAACTCTTTAAAATCTTTCTGGTTGATTGGAAGAGATTGCTATATGGAAAAAAGACAGTCAAATTGTTTTGTAAATATTTTAAGGGTACATAAATTACATAATATAGGTTATCCTTCGTGATCGAGTATGACTTTTATCCTGTAAATGGATAACTCCAGAACATATATTGGTTTATTATGTACAAGCTGTTGCACTTCAGCGTGTATGTAATTTTGACAGATAACACCCGAGATTCTGATGGCAAGGAGATTAAAGTTTTAAGATCATCGACATATTCCATCTGTTGCTGCCTTCCGTTACGCAGAATATATTTATCAACTATTCATAGACTTCAAGCAGGCCTATGACAGCATTATTAGGGGAAAACTGTATGACATACTCTTAACATTTAATATACCCGCATACAAGTAAGGCTTATAAGGGCTACAATGAGTATCACAAAGTGTAGAGTTAAGATAGGAGGAGAGCTCACAGACGAGCGTATCGTATCTCAAGGTCTCAAACAGGGGGACGAACTGGCTCCTACACTTTTCAATCTGAGTCTGGAATATGCCATCAGAAAGATACACCATAATAATGCAAACACCAATATATGCTCCCAAAACAGCCAGATAGTCGGGTATGCAGATGACCTCAATATAGTAGGGAGATCCCTGACAGCCATACAAGAAGTATTTGAAACCTTGGAGACAGCGGCCAAAGAAGTTGGACTAGAAATTAATGAAAATAAGACAAAAATCATGAAACAGAGTAGGACCAAAATCATGAAACAGACAATGGTTCACAAGGTAACATTAGATTCAAGGATGAATTTGACTTTGAGGTAGTGCAAGAGTTCACCTACCCGGGTTCAACTATAACGAAGGAAAATTAGGAGCATGCTGAGATTAAGAGAAGAACAGGGTATCAAACATTCTTCTCCCTACTACCGGTGTTCAAGTCCAGAAGTGTCCATAGAAAAACCAAAGTCACCCTGCACAAAACAAATATTAGTACAGTGGTAACATATGGATGCGAAGCATGGACACTGACAGCTAAATCCGCATAGTTGCTGGATGCCGTGGAGAGAAGAGTACTGCGTAGGATCCTGGGCCCCGTGAATGACGGCGAAACCTGGCGAATACGATACAACGACGAGCTATATAATATCTACAAAGCTCACAGGCTATCTGTACATGTCAGACTGAGCAGATTGAGATGGACCGGACATGTGCAGAGAATGCCGTCATCGCGAGCACCCAAAATAATTCTGGAAGGCCACCTGAATGGGAGAAGGAGAGTGGGTAGGCCAAGGCTGCGATGGGAGGACGAAGTTGAGAGGGACGCAACCCGGCTGCTTCAGGCGCAGAATTGGGGGGTCGAAGCGGAAGACAGGAGAAGTTGGAGGCGAAGGTTGACGGAGGACAAAGCTCGATATGGGCTGTAAGACGAACGAAAGAAAGGAATATAAAATATTAAAAAATATAAGTTATGATGTAAAATGGTCTAAGAGTAAAATCAGTCCAGAATAAGGGGGGGGAGCATTAACCACCATTAAAAATATCATTTTCAGTAAAACTATTAGTTTAATTATAAGAAATTTATTCATTAAGATAAAAATATGCAATAAAGAATTAATTAAAGTATATTGTTTTAATCGTATAAATTGACATATGATTTTTTCCACAGAAACCCATCTATTATTTAACTCAAGGCTATTACAAAATAAACAAATCCAGCTTTCTCCGGTCCTGATGTCCAGAACTGCCAGTCTCCATTAATACAGCAGTAGTTTCGTGGCGTCAGGTTGGTTACACTGACAACCAGCCCAGCGGCGGGAAACTTACGCCTCTGTCCGAAATAAATTAAAAGAGATGGGTAGAGATATCTCTGCTTACTCGGCACTTTTCCGATCGATGGGCTTATTTTCATTACTTATTTTATGTTTATACACTATGAGTTATGTATGTTATAATACCAGCCTTCGAGATAAGGACAAAACGCGTTGAGTGAATTCTGATCAATTCACATTTACCTGAACACCTCTCTTTTTTATGTATAGTTAAATATATTGAATTGATGTAAAATAAAAGTAAACATACCGTCGAGCCAAATCCATGTCGGGGTAGACAGAGAGGAAAGGAGGTCAAAATCTTGACACAGATCCTTCCCCTCTTATTCATCCATACACCTTCTTACAAAACTCCTAGGATATCTCTAACTTACAAAATTTGCTTCTTTCAGAATATCCTTCAGTTGATCCAACTTTACTTTTCTTGCTCTTATTCTACCACCCCTTCAACTCACATTTGTACTTAATATTTGTTATGCTTAGTTTTTCTTCATTCATTCGTTCCACGTGCCAAAATCTCAAATTCATATTCATCCCTAATCACAGTCTTCCGTATCCTGCCATACATTGTCCCGTCATTTATTATTCTCGGAGCACGCACTGTTACACCATTTATTGAGCTCCTTTCAGTTTTTCTCCATGTCCTCGTTTCCCTCCCATACATCAAAGTTAGTACTACTATACTATTGGGGATCATCTTAGCAGATTTTGATAATATCCGGTTCCAGTAAACATATTTTAGAATCCCATTGACTTTTTTTCCTATCGCTACACGCCGTTCAATATCCCCCTTGACTCTACCATTCTCTGAGAAAATATAACCCAAATACCAGAATTCTTCAGCGTGCACCTTTCTTTCATTGTCCATTTATATATGGCATTCTTTTTTTCCTGTCATATTTACTTTTTTTTTCGAAAATGGCATCTGATTTAAAAAAAAACTCCTAGGAAAAGTGGTATTCAAACCTGTTAAGATGATAGACAGTCCACAACAATATTTTAGTATCAACTTTAATGTGTGGAAGTTAAATGTGGATGTAAAAAAAAAATTAAATGAGAAAACTAAATGTGGTGATGCGTGCATTGAGAAAAATGTTAAACGAGACGACTCAATGTTGTAGTTACTATATGCATACATTGAGAAAAATATAAAAAAGAGACGACTGAATGTTGTAGTGATACGTGCATGAAGAAAATATTAAACGAGACGACTTAATGTAGTAGTGATGCGTACATTGAGAAAATATTAAACGAGACGACTAAATGTTGTAGTGATGCGTGCATTGAGAAAATATTAAACGAGACGACTAAATGTTGTAGTGATGCGTGCATTAAGAAAATATTAAACGAGACGACTATATGTTGTAGTGATGCGTGCATTGAGAAAATATTAAACGAGACACTAAATGTTGTAGAGAAGCGAACATTGAGAAAATATTAAACGAGACAACTAAATGTTGTAGTGGTACGTGCATTGAGAAAAATACGAAATAACGTGAAGAAAATATATGAGCTGATGTAAATTGAAAAAGAGGTTTTTGTATGTCGAACGAATGAATATACTCGTATAATACAATACAGATGTAGGTGGAAGTTGCAGTAGAGGAAAGGCCAAGTAAAATATGCTTGGATAAAAGTAATTATATTCTGGAAGAAAGAAACCTTCAAAGTCAGAAAAGTTATACGATACAGTGTATGAATGTAATGTATTGTAGATAAAATATATGTGTCGTGGTAGAAAGACTGATGCTCTTTTTTATCCATCCCGACAGGGAAACTGCATGCTGTAATTCTGTATCAAAACAACGTTCGCCTTAAAACACTGCAAAAAATATTTCTAAACGCCAAGCCAACAATAAGTTCATGTGAAAAAATGCCTCAAATTTAAGCCGTGACACTTGGGTTCTAAGCAAGCATGTAAAACATTTGACTGCGGTGGGGAAAAAACTATATATTCCTTTTTGTTGAAGTGTATTACTTATTTCAAAGTATTAAAAGTAAACGATACTTAAATTTATCCTAAAAATCAGAAGTTTATTATTTTTATTGCGTACGTGTAAAGACGTTTTCTCGTTTATTTTAAAGTTCATTGTTAAAACTAAAATTGGTGTCGACTTGAAAATTTTCATTAAAATTGAACTACTTTTGACTTAATGATAATAATTCTTAGAATTTACTAGCCAAATTAATGAACCCTGAAAGCCTAAGAATCCATCAATACATATTGTCCGATATAATACCAAGGGCACCAACGTGAATTTTAAACATTTCTCAAGAATGTTTCATTTTAATAGTCATTAAAATTCGTTTACAAAACTTTTTGACACAAATCAAAATATTTTTTTTAATCTCTTATTAAGTGTGAAGCCGATTTTCTAATTTGGATGTAGTAATTTCTAAAAGAAATTAATTAAACATTATCAAAATATATGTTTTTTTCTTCGCTACATACAACACACTATAAGGTCAAAGATAAATTAATTTTAAACAATGAAAATTTGACCTTTTGTGTAAACAGAAGACCTCAAAGCTTTTAGCTGAGTTTTCATTGTTTTATTTTAATTAATTAATTTTTTTCTGCTGATAATTATTTATATAAAATCTTATTTAGTTTTTCTTTTAATTTCAAGTCAAAATATTAGGTCCTTACATATGAAATTGGCGTTTTGCCGTACTGGCAACTTTGATCTCAAATATCTTCTCTTTGGTAAGGAATTCCAAATTAAAATTTTTACAGCTATTTACTCAAGTATTTGTGTTTCGAAAATTATAATTCATTTGTTTTTTCCTCAATTGTTTTTTTTCTTTGCGTCACTCAGTTTACAAAATGGAAAACTTGAAATATCGCGTTATTTACGAGTACGAGTTCCACCGTGGCACCAGTGCCGCAGAAACGGCTCGAAGGATTAATGATGTGTATGGCGACGGTGCCGCAAAAGAAAACACAGTGCGTTTTTGGTTCCAACGTTTTCGTTCTGGAAATTTCGACCTGCAGAAAAAGCCCCGTGGACGGCCGGAGACCAAAGTTGATAATGAAGAATTGAAGGCTATTGTGGAAGCGGATCCATCGCAAACCACGTCCGAGTTAGCTGCAGGCTGCGGTGTTAGTGATAAAACTGTTTTAATCCACTTGAAGCAAATTGGGAAGGTGAAAAAGCTTGAAAGGTGGGTACCTCACGAATTGAGTGAAGCAAATCAACAAACGCGCGTTGACTGCTGCGTTGCATTACTCAACCGGCACAATAATGAAGGGATTTTGAATCGAATCATTACCTGTGATGAAAAGTGGATCCTGTATGATAATCGGAAGCGCTCATCGCAATGGCTGAACCCTGCCGAACCAGCCAAACCATGCCCCAAGCGAAAATTGACTCCAAAAAAGTTACTTGTGAGCGTTTGGTGGACTAGTGCTGGTGTCGTTCACTACAGCTTTCTTAAATCTGGCCAGACGATTACGGCAGATGTCTATTGTCAGCAACTGCAAACCATGATGGAAAAGCTAGCTGCTAAACAACCGAGGCTGGTTAATCGCTCTAGGCCACTGCTGCTTCATGATAACGCTAGACCACACACTGCACAACAGACGGCTACCAAATTAGAAGAGCTTCAATTGGAATGTCTAAGACATCCACCGTACTCTCCGGACCTTGCCCCAACAGATTACTATTTTTTTCGAAATTTGGATAACTTCTTGCAAAGGAAAAAATTCAACTCCGATGGGGCAGTCCAAACCGACTTCAAAGATTTTATTGATTCCCGTCCGAATGGTTTTTTTAGTAAAGGGATCGATGAACTACCTATGAGATGGCAAAAGTGCATAGATAGCAATGGTACATACTTTGATTAAATAAATATATTATATTAAAAAAAATCAACTTTATGTTCCTCCCAAACAAAACGCCAATTTCATATGTAAGGACCTAATATTTCGCATAAGTATTCAATTGAGTTTCAAATTTTTTGAACAGAATAATTAATCTGAAATGGAAAAAAACTTAAATTAGAATAATAATTACTTTTTCTAAAAGCAAAAACCTAAAATCAATAGAAAAATATATTTCGTGATAGAAAGTGGTATATATATCATCATCATCATCATTGTCAACCAGGGTCGATCCACTGCTGGATGAAGGTCTCCCCAAGTTGACTCCAAACAGTTCAGTCCTTTGCTCGCCGATGCCACGTGATGCTGCCATGCTTCCTGATTTCGTCCATCCAGCGTACCTTCGGTCTTCTTCTAGGCCTCTTTATGCCTCTTGGGTACCATTGGATTATTTACTGACATTCTGGCTACGTGTCCGGCCCATTGCCACTTCATTCTTTTGCATACCTTTATAACGTCTTCTACCTTGGTTATATTGCGAATCCAGGTGTTTCGTTTACGGTCTCTTTTAGTATATCCTAACATGCGTCTCTCTATGCCCCTTTGTGCGGTCTGGAGCTTTTGCGTGTTCTTTACTGTGAGCGTCCATGTCTCGCAGCCATACGTAAGTACTGGAAGAATGCACTGATTGTAGACCCTTCGCTTCAAGGATATTGGGAGATTACTTTTGAAGATGTTGTTCAAACGTCCAAATGAGCTCCACGCCAGTTTTGTCCTTCGTGCTATTTCCTCCGATATGCCACCTACAAAGGAAATAAGTTGGCCCAGATACACATATTCCTGGACAAGTTCTAGCGGCTTTCCATCTACGTTTATTGGTTTTGGTGTAGCAAAGCCGTGCATCATATATTTGGTTTTTGAAATATTCATTTTTAAACCAACTCCTTTGCTGACCTCTTCCAATTCTTGCAGTTGGTGCTGAAGATCATTCGGGTTTTGTGAGAATATAACGATATTGTCTGCAAATCTCAAATGGCTCAGGTATTTTCCATCAATCGCCAGCCCTTTATTTTCCCATTCTAGTTTTTTAAATATGTATTTCAGTGTAGCTGTGAATAATTTTAGGGAAATAGTGTCTCCTTGACGAACTCCCTTATCGATTCGGAAGGTTTCTGAGGATTTGTGGAGATGTATTTTTGATGTTGCATCCTTATAGATGTTATTGAACAACTGAATGTATGCTCTATCAATACCTTGTGTCTTTAGAGCTTCTAGTATGGCAGCTTTTTTGACTGAGTCAAATGCCTTTTCGTAGTCCACAAAGGCTAGGTACAGAGGGAGTTCGTATTCCTCACATCGTTCTATTATTTCTCGCAGCACCTGAATATGATCCATGGTACTGAAACCCTTCCTGAATCCAGCCTGTTCTCGTGGTTGATTCGTGTCAAAAGTACTCGAGAGTCGGTTAGTTAAAATCTTGGTAAACATTTTGTGAAGGATAGGTAGCATGCTAATTGGACGGTAGTTCTTAAGATCCTCTTGATCGCCTTTCTTATGGAGAAGTATTACAGTTGCAGATTTCCAATCTTCTGGAATGTCTTTTTCTTGAAGGCACTTGTTGAAAAGTGTTGATAAGATGGTATCCACTTCTCGACCTGTTTGTTTAAGGACATCAATGGACAAACCGTCGGTACCAGTGGCCTTACCGGATTTCATTCCGTTGATTGCGTACCTTTTTACGTTACATAATAATTATTATATAAATCACCACCAAATGGGAAAGAATTCACAGCCATTACTCAAGAAGAAGAAGAATTTATAGGTAATTTAACGGTACCGATATTTTGCGTAACTTGTACAATTATTTAATTAGAATAAACATGAGCCGTTTAGGCTTCTAGTCAACTCAAATTTAAAAATATACAGACTGCGTTTTATGTTCCAGGTCGATTTTGTTTGGCCGCCATTTGGATTTTGCTGTTATTTGTCAGTTTATATTTAACAGTCGTGGAGAGTGGTCAATATCAATTATGTAGCATCTAACTCCACAATAACGTGTTGAAGTTATAAAAACGTTTTATTTAAATAATTGTTCAATTGTGAATACGCGAGGAAAATTGCGTGTTTTTTTTTAAATTTATATCATGTGCACAAACAAGTCAACCATTCAGCGTGTAATTTATAATTTTGAAAATTTGCATACACTGGGAGATAAAACAAAGTCTGGACGACAACGTAGCCATCGTATGCCAGAAAAGATTGATGCAATGAGGCAGAGTGTTGGTGAACGCCCGTGCACAATAATTGGGAATGTCTCCAGGAAAATAAGCGGCGGTGAAATTGAAGTATAGGTCGGTATAGACGACCATCATTTTTGGCAAAAAATCATCATGAGGGACGAGGCACGTTTCGACTTGGCTGGCTTTGTTAACAAACAGAATAGCCGCTATTGGGGTACTGAAAATCTTCAATTGATACACCAACGACCATTACACCCTCGTAGAGTGACTATATGGTGCGAAATTTGGGCCGGCAGCATCATTAGGCCATATTTCTTTGAGGATGCCAGAGGCAATGCAGTAACAGTTACTGGTGATCGCTATCGTGACATGTTGGAAAGGTGAACACCAAAAAACCAACCACAATCCCGATACTTAAGGACATCATTCGAAAATAAATTGCTGAAATAACACCAGAAGTCCGCGAGAATGTTATGAAAAATATGCTTGAAAGAGCTCGCGTTTGCGCCACGGCCAGAGGCGGCCACTTGACCGACATTATATTTCATACATAATGGTAAAGACCATATAATCAATCAATTAACTATAAATTATAAAATTGTGTTTAATTTAAAAGTTATTAAAAAAAACATCGACCTGGAACATAAAACGCTCCCTGTAGTTAAATAAATACAAAAAACTTTCAGATATACACAACAAAGGGCAATTACGCAAAATACGAGCTTTGAAACAAGAAGGCCAGAATCCAGCGCGATATTCCTACTGAGTGTACTTCAAGGTAGTTTTAATTACCAGCACCACTAGAATAGTTTTAATTACCAACGAAACTAGAATAGTTTCAATTACCAACGTAACTAGAACAGCGCAATTTAAATAAAATTAATGTATATGCTCCCGCAGCTGTTCAGAAAATCACATTGTTCTATTATGCAAATCAACTTACAGAACAAATATCATGACTGAACACTTAACAGTTATGCGTGGTAAAGAGATATTCAATCAACTGAATTCCATTCGCATCGTCCATCGGTTTGAAAAGAATCCTGGCTGATATTCTTAATTGCGAACAAAATTAATAATTCCAGACTTACTACATGTATAACATGAAAAATCTACGTGTCCAAGTGGCCACTAAAAAAAAAGAAAAACGCGTATTTCTTTTATCAGCTCTTATACATTAGAGATTATTTGTTTTTCTGTGAATTTATTTATTCATTTGAATTGTGTATAGTCAATTCCGACTTTTTACGCAGTTAAAATGACCGACACAATTAAAAAAAAAAATACCTACATACTATCATATATAAAAGCACATAACAAGCCAGGGCTCAGAAAGCGGAGGGCTGCATCCCGCGCATGGAAGGAAGAATAACAGCATCCTCACGAAAAAAATTAGTTCAGAAAAAAAACGAAAATATACACAATTACCTTACTTAATAAAACACAACAATCTATACAATTATCTAAATGAAATCCTAAGTTAAGAAAAAATATTAACTAATAACTTGGTAAAATTAAAAGATCAAATTTACGACAATGCAAATAGTTTAAGTGAAAGCATTTTCCTATTTGGTGGTGATTTATATAATAATTATTATGTAACGTAAAAAAATATGTTTTGATAAATCTTGTAAGTTGTAAAATTAATATCGCACGGAACCGTCTCTCGTACGCCAGACTCATGTAAAGGGCAGATCACAAAACAATAAGTCATGATTGATTGCTCGAAAAGTACGATGTTGATTAATATTAATCAAAACTTGGCTCATTCATTTGAAATCATTGACTTTTTGAGTTTCTTCTTACGCTAAAACTAAGAACTGAAATTAATTATAATTAAGTTACAGTTCAATAACTTGATCAGATTGAAATTCATGGATGTTGTTGTTATTAATCTTAGTTAAGTTTTATTTAGGTTATTTTGAAAGTTCAAAGATTTTAATACATTGATGTGTTATTTTATAATTTCACTTTAAATTTACTAACAACAGTCAACTTTAAATATATATATTATATTATGCCAATTTTTGGGGATGAAAACAGTTTTCAGTTATTTTATGAGTTTTAATTTTGTTTAAGTGGATTTAAATTTCAGTCCAAATAATTTGACTTGGAAAGTAAATATTAATATAACAATTATTCAGATGATGGCGAGCTTAAGGAGATTTTCGTTTATAAATTCATTTACAGGCAGCTTATGAGCACTTCAAAAATCGAGTAAGATCAGTATTGATAAGAGCATTACTGCTCTTACTGGAAAGAGCATTGATGCCGAAATAGATATATTATATATCTAGACTCTTTATCGTTAACACCGAGGAAAATTTTGGTTGCACGTAGGTTTTTTTGACACTTGTGCCTATTAGCATATTCCTTCTGGCTATACCCAGAGTTGAAAAGTCCACTATAACACCATTCAACCATCTTTTATTTGGTCTCCACGCATTCTTATACTCCATAAGACCATTTTCCTTGAAGGATCAGTATGCTGCACGCGGTGTTAATGTCCAAGCTAGCGCGTTCTAGTGATTGAAGGTTTATACCAAATATATGTTTCTAAACATGTGCAGATGCGTGGAAGTTCTTTATCTAAAGGCCACAGCCACCAACTTTTCGTAATATTTTAAATCGGTCAATAATAATGGGTTCAAATCCCTAGTTAGAGCGCCCTTGAGTCTGTTCTTTAAATGGCGCTTTATAAATTGTCCTTTAATTAGCGTTATTATTATTATGGATGGCACAAATAATGTATCTCGAGTCGTCTGCTACTAGATGTCCTTTATCGTTCCTCTAAAATAACTTTTCTTCTTATAAAATTTCAAACACAATAAACTCGTTAAAGTTAATTCGCGTTAATTGAGACCGCCTCAATAGATGGGCCACTGTAAATGAGGCTTATCTTAACAAACAATAGACCTTACTCGAAAAAATCTTTTTACTAATAGATATACACTATATAGTTTGTTGTTGAAAGACATAAATCTATTCACATAACACCCCAAAGTACTAAAGTCGTACGAAAAATTACCTAAGCATACTGAAAGAGGATATTGTTCCCTGTAATTAATTATTAATCTAAATTCATTCCTTTTCCTGGAAAGGCAAGAAAATAGGTTTTGTTTTCCATACATAATATATGTACAAGCATACGGTTAACTTAATCTGTTTTCTGGGATTAATTCTCTCAACTTGTTTATTACTTGACATGAAGTGATATGGTTTTCGTGTCTTCATTCGCAGTCTTAAGAAGTATTCTGGGATTAAATTTGTTTAGAAAGTTCACAACAGATGTTAGTTTGCCTTTTGAGTGACGCAATATTCTTATTGAACTAAGCAAATCGCCAAAAAATCTTACATAAGGAATTAAAACCATTTTTTTATTTTGATATACATTAAGATCATATATATATACATATCATCACGTATGCCCCTTGTGGTGTAGGTGGAGATAATATATATATATATATATATATATATATATATATATATATATATATATATATATATATATATATATATATATATATATATATATATATATATATATATATATATATATATATATATATATATATATATATATATATATATATATATATATATATATATATATATATATATATATATATATATATATAATATATATATATATATATATATATATATATATATATATATATATATATATATATATATATATATATATATATATATATATATATATATATATATATATATATATATATATATATATATATATATATATATATATATATATATATATATATATATATATATATATATATATATATATATATTATATATATATATATATATATATATATATATATATATATATATATATATATATATATATATATATATATATATATATATATATATATATATATATATATATATATCTATATATTAAGATAGTTTTTCGGTTCACCGCGTATTGAATTTATAAGTAATTCGACGTTTCGTCCAGTACGTCTGGACATTTTCAAGAATTAATGAATTTGACGTAGATGTTAAAACGTCATTTTTTAAAAACTAGTGTTTTTGACAGCTGTTCGTTGTGTTGGCGACTGACGCTCTAGCAGTGCTGCCAACGAAGGTATTCGTTTAAAACATCTATCTAACAAACCAAGCACCCTTAAAATTCTACATAAAGCCAATATGGCGTTACTCAGAGATGAAATCTATGGAAAACGTCGAAGTCTAGCGACACTCAGCAATGAACTATCATCAGTTCACCTTCGACTAGCATCAAAAATACACCCAACCATCTGGGATGAATTACAACGGATTGTTCATCATAAAACAGAAAAAATAAAAAACTGTACAAAAGAAATTCAAATTAAGAAAATTACAAACCTTCTGAAAATCAAACCATCATTACCCAAACTGGATAACTCAAAGATAGTACACAATCTATCAAAATTAGAACTAGACGATGTTACCACCTCAGCACTTAAAAAGGGCTTTAAGTTCGCAATTTCACCCAACACCATCCCAGTAGAAGACATTGTGATGGGAATAGAATCGGCATTTAAATATATTCCAAAATATGAAGCTGAAACACTTCGACAACAGGTCTGCGAAACAATAAGGAAAACCCAACCCCCTAAAAGAAATATCCCTATAGAAGAAATAAAAGCAATTACGAAACTACGTAAGAACCCAGATATCGTTGTACTTGCAGCTGACAAAGGAAATGCAACTGTTGTCATGAACACCGATGATTACAAAACAAAATTGTCCACCATCCTAAAGGACGACACATATAAGATACATCCAAATAATCCCATTACATATTTGGAAAAGACCACAAAAGCCAAAATAAAAGCCAGTAATCTACCCGAAGAAACCAAAAAACAACTCATTCCACGCGAAAAATCATCAACATGCCCCAAAATGTATGGCCTACCGAAAATACATAAGCCTAATACTCCACTACGTCCCATAGTGAGCTCTATAGGCTCACCTCTACAACCTCTTGCGAAATACCTGGCTATGAGACTACAACCACACATTGAAACAGCTGACTCATTTGTGAAAAACTCAGAACATTTCATAAATATAATCCAAGACATAGAAATAGAAGAAGAGGACATATTGGTGAGTTTCGATATCGTATCACTATTTACAAACATTCCTATCGAAGATACAATCGAAATAATAAAAAATCTAGACATTCTACCATCTGATCTCGTCCCTCTACTCGAACACTGCCTTTCCAACACATATTTTATGTGCGATGGACAGATGTACAAGCAAGTTAAAGGCGCCCCAATGGGATCTCCAATCTCACCAGCTATAGCAAATATTTTTATGACCCACTTTGAAGAAAACACTTTAAATTCAGCCCCATATAAACCCAAACTGTGGAAAAGATATGTGGATGACACTTTTGTGATATGGCCTCATGGAAAGGAGAAATTGAACGACTTTCTGATATTCCTTAACAACCAAAATCAAAATATCACTTTTACCATGGAAATAGAGAAAGAATGTAAACTGCCTTTCTTAGATGTACTAACAATCAGGAAACCAAATGGATCCCTTGGACATACGGTGTATAGAAAGCCTACACATACACACAGATACCTTCACGCCGACTCGCATCATCACCCCGCCCAACTTAACTCTGTCATCAACACCTTAGTAGTAAGAGCCAAAAGATTAACGGACTCGACTAATTTCCCAGCAGAAATCAACGAACTAAAGAATTCCCTTCTAGCTAACGGTTTCCCAGCTTACAAGATCAATAAAGCAATCAAGAGAAGCAAACAAGATCTACCATTACACACTTTAAATGAAGATGAAACGAGAGGCATTGCAATAATACCCTATGTAAAAACTCTAAGTGAAAGGATTGGACGTATTCTGCGAAGGAGCAAAATTAAAACCATCCACAAACCCGCCAAGAAACTTGCCTCACTATACAGAAGTGTCAAGGACCAAATAAATTTAGAATCTCACGGAATATACGAGATTCCCTGCCAAAACTGCGAGAAAAGTTACATAGGAAATACAAACAGAAAAATATCAGCTCGTATAGCAGAGCACAAAGTTGACGTAAAAAGAAAAAATGTCAA
>OX463851.1:6213200-6265425 GCA_949825065.1 Odontocerum albicorne
CATTTCAATATTTAAGGATACCTAATTCGGATAAGTTAAAAAAAACTATACGAAAGAAGATGAATTGTGACATTTGAAATTTATATAACTTTTTTGCTTGTCTCGATTCCTTTTATTACCTACTTTCATATAATATAACGCATCAATTACCATCCACGCTGTATAATAGCCTGTCTGGAGGCAAAGTCGCAATTAAGGTAGATGAAAAGCTTAAAAGCGAATTTGATGTAATGACATCCTGAGACAGGATGACTTATTTTCCTTGATGCTGTAAAATATCACACTGGAGAATATTATGAGATTAATTCAACAGATTCAACTCAGGAAAAAATTAGGTGATACATAGTATATTTCCCATTGCGAATTATTTAACAATGTTGCACAAAAAAACACAGAAGAAAATAAAAACCACGCACAGGCAAGCCATTTAAAATAATATTATTTTTATATTTGATTCAAATCTAAATAACAAACGCGTTATAATTTTTTAAAAAACAAGTGTTTTTATAATACAAACAATTTTTTTTAAACTTAAGTATTCATATTTGCTACTAAAATATTAAAAATGATTTAAGATCAATTTCAAAGTCAAACCTAATTACTTTTTGGTTAGTTGAAATATGTAGAAAAATTATCATTATTTTTTAATTCTTCTGTGGCGTGTCTTCAATGCTGAGAAACGTGACCCACACTGAAGCTGCCGCATGTTGTACAGATTCTTCTCCAGTCCATACTGTACTCAGAGCATGTTGCAAAGGTAGACCGGTAGCACTTTTCCCCTAGTTGCTCAAGCTAGTTATTTGATCTCGTAGCCCTCCACATTGCTTGTGACATGAGTCTTTCCATACAATTTTTTCTCGAAATATGACCGAAGAACTAAAGACTTCGTCTAGAACATTATCTTGATATCCTATCAGAGATCTTAATTTCTTTTGATACAGAGGCATTTGTTCGTCATTCTGTCCATAAAATATCATGTAATATTTTTATAAATTAATATAACTTTTTCCTTAAATTCAATATGAAAATAATTAAAACGGCTAAATGTTATTATTCTTTGAATACCTATCAGCATTCGTAAGAAAAAATAAAACGAGCTGGCAATCTTTAAATCCTTAAAATCAAATTTGGATATATCATTTAAATAAGAAATTCACATTAAAAAAAGTGAGACCGCTTTCAGAAAAAAAAACGTAACTTAGAAATACGAATTCTTGGTCCCATCTCATTAAATATTTTCTCAAAAGATCGCATAAAAAATACCCGTAACCTTAAGAAACTTAAGGACATATTTATGTTACTTTGAGCCCTGATTACGTAGATTCTGTATAGTTTAACTTTATTTCTTATAGTCAATTTTTTCCAAAAATATTTGCTACGTTTAAGTATCAAATAGGAAAAAATATTTGTATACTTCAAAAAAAAATTATGTACATATTTTTTATGTTTAAAAAACTCATGATTTCGCAGCATATGAACCGAAATCAGGAAACCATCATTGAATAACAAAAACAAATAATTCAAATTCTATTTTTTTTTATTTATCGACGTTAGATGGAAAACAATAAAAACATTTTTGATTATAATAAGAAATTGATTTGATGTCCGTAAAATATATATTTATTTTTTATCAATATTTCTAACGATTGGATTTTATTTTTCATTGTTTTGAACCTAGAAATGTCGTGCGGCATTTCTACATCCCCAGTTCTAAACAACACCATTTCATTTTTCAAAGAATTCAACGAGTTGAAATAATTATCTAATTCTTGGATAAAACCAAGGGGTATTGCTTTTTTCAAACTCTTTAAAGTCCTAAGTTTTGATAAACATTGAGTTATAAAGTTGTAGAAATGTTTTGGACCCGCATACTCTGTCAATCTAAAGATACCCCAAGGATGATATATGGTTGGCCCTCACAAGGATGATGCCTGACTTGTGTAAACAAGATCCTTCGTACAAATTTACTTAGGATTAATTGAGTTGATACGATAAAATTCTCCTTTAACCCTCGAAATGTTAGGAACGAAAGAATTTGTCTCAAACTTAAGCGGCAATTCCTGAAATTTTCCAAATTGTACAGTTGTTACGATATTAAATTTTTGAACTCAGTCGAACATGTCATATTTGATTTTATCAATGAATAAAGCCTTGAAGAATCACTTATAATCAAGAAAACTTATTTTTATTGGATTGGTAAAGAGGACAGACCTATCAATGATATAAAAAAACCAATATTACCACCAGCGTATTGCTGGTTCTCATACAATAGAACGTGTAAACACCTTCACCTACCTGGGATCCATAGTGACAAGTGTTAATGATGCATCTATCGAGATTAAACGTCGAATATTCATGGCAAATAGATGCTTCTTTGGTCTGAGAAAACACCTTATATCTCGGTTGTTGTCCAGAAGGACAAAACTTACCATTTATAAGACACTGCTACGACCTGTCCTCACATATGGGTCTGAATGCTGGGTATTGAGTAAGAAGAACGAATCTTCCCTTCTAATATTTGAAAGAAAAATACTCAGAAAAATATTCGGACCCATACAGGAAAATGGATCTTGGAGAGTGAGATATAATGAGGAGTTATACAGCATATACAAAGAGCCCAACATTATAAAATACATCAAAATTGGGAGGCTACGTTGGGCGGGGCATGTAGCAAGAATGGGAGAAGAGGAAATGCCTAACAAAGTACTCTTTTCCAAGCCCCAAGGAAGACGTAGCGTGGGCAGACCAAAGCTTAGGTGGATGGATGGGGTGCAGAATGATGCAAACGTGATTGGCATCAGGGGCTGGAGGAGTGCATCCCAGGATAGGGGGGAATGGCAACGACTGCTGGAGGAGGCCGGGGCCCACAATGGGCTGTAGTGCCATTGATGATGATGATGTATTGCTGGTTGGGAAATGCCGGTCCAGAGCGTTCATGTGTAGCCATAATTTCTGTATATTGTTAAAAACACCCTTGTTGAAGAATAGGAGTTAGTGAAATAAATAAAAATTAAATATCTCGAAGAGCCCGTTTGTGTTTTATGTTTTGACCTCAACATCATTAAACATTTTTCCTCTTCTTTCTCCTTATCCATTAGGGTCTTAGTTTGCACATTACTACAATTCTTATTCTAGATAGTTCTTTCTAGGTTATCTCTTATAAACGAGCTTTCTGTTCGACTCAACTCTGACCTCACACAGTTCACATCATTTTTGATCTCAATATTTTTTTCGTTCCAACTGGACGTCTTCCCCTGGGCACTACCTTGAAGACCTATTCAGGATACAGTCACATAGCCCAATTAAGTTAACGGGAACCTTTAACACATAGGGCAAGATATATTTTTATGTGCACATGTAATGTTACTTTATGCTTTTTTTTTTTATCAGAAGTACGGATCACAAGGTTTTCGTTTTTGAAACGTAAATTTAAAAGAAAAAAATAAGCATTAATATACGAGTATATGTGAATAAAATATTATTTGTAGCATTATTCATATATTTTTTTATTTTACCATATTATATTATTGTGTTACATTTTAATTGTAAACGGTATAATCTGGCCAATTAATTGCTAGTAGGCATTGTTTCCAAACAAAACAGAAGGATGCTTAAGAGGACTTAAAAACCAGACTCAAAGCTTTTGTTAAAATTTTAGTTCCAACGATTGTCGAATCTGCAACCCTAAGCTGGAAGCGTCTTACCAACTAGGCCACGGAGGTCAATAATTACTTAAATCTTAAAGTTTATTTTGTTAATAGACAGTTAAGTGCTATGTATATTAATTGATTAAACGGAAGTCTACAAAAACAACAAAAGTCTTCATTTAATATAGGTTACAAAAAGAGATTGAAATAAATGGAGTATTGTTAATATATAAGCAATTCTTTCATAATTGATTCATTCTATTGTATAAATGCCATTGAAAGAAACCTGTCTTGAGAAATCTATAAATGCTTTTCTTGCTTTAATCCAATATAATTGGATAGATTTTGTATTTACGAATAACGCTGTGAGTCTCGAGGACTACTGTTCGATTACATGTTTTTTAAATAACGAAGACTTCCTTTTTGATTTTTTTTTTGTTTTATAATTAGTAGAAAAACTATCAAGAGCAAAATTGATAGAATATCACACCAAATGCAATATGATGGATCCTCTGTACCAATCTTTGATAGAATATCACACCAAATGCAATATGATGGATCCTCTGTACCAATCTTTGATAGAATATCACACCAAATGCAATATGATGGATCCTCTGTACCAATCTTTGATAGAATATCACACCAAATGCAATATGATGGATCCTCTGTACTAATCTTTCATCGTAAGAAATATTCTTTTAATCAATCTGCATGAATGCATAGACGACTAAGACACCTCCATGTGGGGCATGGTAGGTGGTGTCCCACCAACAAACTTCTGATGGCTACATCCATGCCCTCAAGAATTCAGTTCTAGTTCCATAAGAATCAATACATTGTAGCTCAGGAGAGTCTTCAATGGGGATTTAAGTGGTCATCAAACTTTTGTGTGACACTAGTTTAGGTTATTTGTAACGGATTTTTAGTCAAATACGTAAGGGATCATTTAGTTGCATTTTCATCCATGTTTGTTATCTTGAGCCGGACATATATCCCTTAGAAGTTATTTCTGTATGATGAACAGCTGTTACATGATTTGGCCTAATATATACATTGATAATGTGAAATTCGACAGTAGATACTTAATTTTTTTTTAAAGTAATGAATTTATCTTAATATATTATAATGTACTTATAAATGCTGTCTAAATACGAAGTGATCTGGTATTTATATGAACTTAATACTGTTTTATTTAGTGAGATCAAAAAGAATACTCTAAGATGGTTTAGATTTAGACTTGTACAACAAATAAATGAAGAAAGACTAGCAATAGGAATATACAGTGCAAACGTAAGTGGAAGGCATTATAAAGAAATTACCTATCATAAAGAAGCAACAATTCTCCCACACATACTCGATGTGTGTTACCAGATGGGACCCTTTTTTTACTTTATTTTGGATGTCATCGAGAATCCAACCTGAAACCCCCGGGAAAAGTTAAACATCTAACTAACTATGCCATCACATCAATAAGTTCATTATTTAACACATCTAATTACGAGTATATATTACAGATTTTACTTCTTTAAAAAACCAAAACTTACGTTTGGTACTGAAGAAAGAATCATTGAAAGTTAAATTTCGTACAAATGTGTCATTGCTTCCTTAAATAAGGAAGTGACGTGGTTCCATTACCTAACTTGAAAGTTTGGAGCATATGAGATCCGATTCTGAATAAATATCACAAAGTTTTACATTTAGAAATTAAAATTTAGTATTTAAACCGGACTATGAATTCAGATCTATTTTTTTATGATAAATGATTTTTTATCCATGATACTTGAAACTAGTTTGCTTTTAGTATAATTTACGCTATAAAAAACTCTTTCGATATCTAAAAATCTTTATGACAAACACTTCAATACAACGCCATTTTCCATTCAATTTTCCAAAAAATGTCAAAAAGGCAATATTTGAATATAAACATGCCGGACCACTTGTCCATTACTGAATAATTAACTTTCCGAACCAAATTCGGTGAAAACATTTTCTCTCAATTTGTAATAATACTTAAAATATAATACCCAATTTGTATAGAAGCTATTTTATCTGGTTGTATTAAAGTGAGTCCCCAAAGCACGTCCTAATCTCGATTTCCATAAATAATTTTGAGTGTATAAATTAAAACCCCTGTTATTTTGTTTGTTCCCGTCGACCCCTGACATAATGGTGAAAGTTTATCTGAAAGTTTTATCAAAACGGTCCAGTTCGTAGCTTTTCCAATTACCACATGCCGATAAAGTAATGGACACACAAGAACAAGTGTTTACTTGTTGTGGGGCTCGAGGACTTGTTCAGATTTTCAGGACTGAAACTGCTAGATTTGTTTCAGAAATTATTTTTTTAAGTTTTGTCAAAAGGTTTCACAAACAAATAAAGAACTAAAAAACATGAGAAAATAAATAACTTACTCATTTTCTGTTGAAAGTGGTGAATTATTATTCAGCATATCCGAATTCGTTATTCAGACAAATTGAAGAGGGTGATCGAGCCACAATATTGTCGTGAGCCTCAGTTATCAAACCTTTGGGTTTAGAACTGGAGTAAATACGGAAATCTTAATATTTCATTGCTCATTTTGGAAATACTACCGCACGCGACGAGGTAACAACACGCCCATTTTGAGGATTAGGTTAATTATTTTATTAGATTGGGACTTAATTTTTTTATGTGCCATCGGTAATCGAACTCGATACCTTCAGTTGGAAATCATACTAGGCTGCGGAGGTTGTCAAATTGATAATGTATAGTTAAAAAATATTAATATTAAAATTAACGTAATATTCATATTTGACAATTGTTTTCAAAATAAATATGCTAATAAGATTTTTCAACAACTTATGTAAATACCGATAGGGAAAGAAGGCGTTTCTGAGTAAAACCATTATATCATCTTGCAATTAAAATTATAAAAAAATGCAAAAGTTAACACCCCCATTTTTGAAAAAAAAAATTGTGTGAATGATTTTAAATTTACGGTAATATGAATTATCTAACATTTTTTCAACACTTATTGTGTCAATAAAATACTTTTATTTGCAGAATTTATAAGATCATCATAAATATTCTAGTGCATCGTTACAACTGCATAAATTTATAGTTTACAAAGATATTAAAATGATGAATGTAATCGTAGAAACGGAAAGTCAATATGGAAATCGAAAAAATATACTATTTCATCTGTATCAATTTTTTAACGTTGATATAATGTTCAATCTTTCAAAAGATGATTATGTGTTAAATGTCACCATTATTATCGTTCTCACAACCCCGCTATATACCTTTTCGAGTAGGCAAAGACAAGAGATATTCATTTCATTACATCCTTACGAACATCCTTCCCTTCTGTCGCTTGAATACAGCTCGAAATTAATAATGTTCAATTATAGGTCTTCCCAAGCATCTAAAACTTACTTTACTGCTTAATTTTTTTTCATAAATGTTTTATTCTTTCTAATTAAAAAGCATCTCAATGTTACTTTTTTATACACAACGTTAGATATTCTTTCAATTCGTATTATTGCGAAATGTCCTTATTCCTTATTATAAGGTTATTTCTCTATTTATCAACAAAATAAAAGTGGTCTATGTGTCATTTACATAAGAAAGTTACAATCAAAAACAAAATATATCGTATCAAAATCTACTCAAAATATACGATACGTATAAATCTTTTTAAATATGATGAATAAAAGTAGTAATGTTTAATATAACACGGAAAGTAAAAAACAAAATTATTAAAATCAATCTACAGAGAAAGACTAATAAAAAAAATTATAACTTAAAAAGTATAATATTTTTCAAGGGGGTACTTTACGAAAAAGTTATAAAAAAATGAATAAACAATCTCTTAGTCAAGACCTTAGATTGAGAAAATGCTGGAATTAGATAACATATGCATTAAAAATATTCACCAAACAAAAGGGTCGTACAAGTTTTGCAATCTCACAATCTATGAATTACAATTATCAACAATTATGAGGAAATTCCTATAAACATATTTGGATTGTAAAAGGTATATTTAAATTTTAAAGTATAATAAAAACTACAACAATTTCGTTGTAAACATATCAACCTACTCATAGATGTGTTTTTCTTATTACGCAATAAAAAAATACGACCGCATTTCAAATACAACCAAAATAATAGTCATCTAACGTGATAACTCCGTAAAATATGAATGAAAACTCTTCTTGACGGTTAATGAATCGTCGCTATTCCAGGCATTTGTCAACGTGACTCTTTTATGTAATAAGCATGTTACATCACCAAGAAAGAAATAATAAAATCTTTCATCCCTTATTCTGCTCGTTGTGTTGTCTGTCATAGTCAGTTAGTTCCGGAAATTATTGATGAGGCTTAGGTCCATTTTTTTGGTTGGGGGACGAGAATATTGTTATTTTTATATTTTCAAAATTTCTTTGTTTCAATAAATGTTTAATTTTCATTAAATCTCCATTTAATTGTGACAAAGCTTTTGTCGTTGTTGTTTCTGCGATGTGGACGTGGAATGATCTGTATCTAAGTGTTAGATATATGGATGGCGTATGCAGCTTTAAGAAGCACTTGAAGACAACCCTTTTTGATAGGTCTCATCAAAATTTATAATATGATAATATATGTACACTTTAGTTCGGAAATTATAGGATGACTCCTGTGACAGCTCACAAATTTGCCCTAATACAACCTTATGTAATGTATTTACCTAAATAACTTGCTATTTATTAGAATTGAGACTTATATTAATGTGGATAAATAATTAAAATTACTGAACATCGTTACAAGGTTGTATTGGGGCAAATTTGTGAGCTGTCACAGGACTCATCCTAGAATTTCCGAACTATAAACACATACACTACACTATACCTCCGTGGCCTAGTTGGTAAGGCATCGGTTTTCCAGCCTGGAAGTTGCGGGTTCAAATCCTTCTGGAACCTAATTTTTTTTATTAAAAAATCATTGCAGTCTAGTTTTCACTTCCGACCTCTTTAACATAATTTTGATTGGTTGGGAGAGATTGGCACTTGTCAATACACACGTCAGGTTGTTCTATATACAACAAAATGTAATACAATACACCTAAAGCTGAATGTATTACTATCACATATCGGAAGATCAACAGAGGTCTATTTGTAGTTCGTCTTCCCTTTGTAAAATTTTTGCAATTTTCTTGCGAAATATGTTTTTTTAACACATTCAGCGCAAGGAGATACTGAATCAAATGATCACATTATGACACTCAACTTTTCTTTATTTATGTTTTAATACTTTTCATGTGTCCATGAAATTGGAATCAAATCCGGAGATAGAGCGCCCTAGAGAAAATCCGAAGATGAAACGCCCTAGAGAAAAGTCTGTTCTTTTAACGGGACTATGTAAATTGTATTTTTATAATTATCGATAGTTTACTTACTGAATATTTAAACGTGAAAAATACTTTTTCCACTATGATTTATAAATTATTTTTTTTACTTTAAGCTACGAGTATTCATTCTGGTTAGAGTAATTTATGATTTGTCCATTTTAATTCGTGATTATATAAATAATTTTCTGAAATTTTATTGAATTATTTCAGAGATTATTGGTTTCCATCTAGTTTTTTGTGTATTCCTGTATTATATTATATAACACTCTTAACCACGGAATTTTTTGCCGAGCAGCAGAAGCCTTAAAAGAATTAAGTTGAAAAAGTAGACGAAATATTTTTTTGTCTTCATAATCCAACCCAAAACCACCTAGTTGACAGTCAAGTGTTTTACCAACGTATTTAAAAAGATTAACATTCTTTGATATAAATAAAATAATAATAAAAAAAATAGACATCCTTATACTCCAATATATTAGATAAATTATAATTTATTGTAGTCATACATATTAATATTAGAAAAAACGCTATTAAATTAGTTAGTTAAACACATAGCAAGAAATAAAGAAATAAAATTAAGCGTAACAGCTATTTTTAATGTTTTAAGAACGAAAAAAGCAAACGTAAGGAGTAAAAGAAACCAAAGGGGCTATATGAGACGATATGTGGATATGAAGGAAGTACGAGTATATCGCTTTAGAAAAATTATGCGTTCTGTCTTCTTTGCTTTAACTAACAAAAAAAAAGGCATGATGGTAAATTTGTGCGTACTAAATGTCTTTTTATAAAAAAAACCAAACATTCTGCGAATAATTTTGCAAAAGCTCACAAAAAATATTCCTTAACAAGTGTCATTGTTTCACCAATGAGAAAGATAAAAAATATATACCAAAAAAATAACCAAACCGAAAAAATAAAGTGTTCAAATATCTATAGCGTTTTAGTAAACATGTGGAACAGAAAGGGGAAAAATGACAAAGTGGCCAAGTTTTAATAAGCTATCAGGATACAAATATTGTTTACGAGATGAAGTGACATTTACAAGGATACAGGGAGGCGATGTGCAGAATAATGATGAATTGATGTATAATATTAGTTAACTGGGTTAAAATACTTGGGTTAAATAACTGGGTTAAAATAAAATACCGTTAAGCTTTCATAGCCTTACAGTTTACTTAAATCAGGACTGACTTGATATGTCATTACGAATATTCCGGAAAAAAATAATGACAAGAAATTGTTTTTTTTTTATTTAGTATGTATGATACTTTTTTATTTGTTTTTTATTCCGTTTATTTTTCTTTAAATTGATTATCAATTGAATTTAAAACTTGGTCAATTTAATTTCATTTTCAAAAATGATAAATAAAAGAATGAGGAAGAATTAAAGACCCTGACATGTAAATTGTATGAGAAATGTGTAACGAAAGATATAAGATTGAATATTGGGAAATCATGGTGATAGAAAATTGTATGCGAGTAATATGGGTGAGAAATAACAAAATAGAGCTAGTTAAAGACTTCATCTATTGAAAAAGCAATTCTCAGATGATGGAGGTGCAATGGAGGATATCAAAGGGCATATAGCGATGGAAAAAACAGGGTCAATGGAGTTCTGAAATATATATACTAGAACCTGAGTGTATCAAAATCTGCTAAGATTATAGTCCATAGTAGTATTTGATGCCAAATTTGATTGAAACTTGAACGTGAAAATAAACTGATAGGAGCCGAACGAACACAGTAGTTATGCATGCATTGAGAGTAATACAGGAAGTGACAATGTATGACAGAACATAGAATAAAGGGAATAGATATGAATGTGAACTTAAGGCTGATGTGTTGAGTAAGATGAAGAAGGACACGCTGAGATTGTTTGAAGAAAGTCTAACAAAATTAATATGCAGATAAAATGTGAGTAGAAGGCACGGAAAACCGAGGAAAATATGGTTGGAGTGAATGATTTTTGAAAAGAAGGAAATGTAAGAATTCTGAGAAATCGTAGAAGCTCTATGGGAATATGTTTGGATGTGGAACGGACGAAATGTGTGTATCGAGATAGGAAAGATCATCGTTCTGTACTCTGCATATTCAGCAAGGAAACGCCGTGATAGTGCGTTTGTATGAATGTAAATAAAATGACGCTGGAGGAAAAAAATACTTGGAATTACCCATGATCTTTTACGCTTAGAATTCTCGAAATATATCCATTTTTCATCGCCAGTCACAATTCGATGGAGGAATGATTTTCTTTTGTACTTGGCGAGCAGCATTTCGAAAGTGGTTTTTCGGTTTTCCTGCTGTCTTTCATTCAGTTCATGTGAAACCCATTTTCCCACCTTCTGGATCTTTCCCATGGCTTTCAAACGTATGGAGACGGCTTCTCGTGTCACATTTAATTAATCCGCGAGTTGTTGTTGCGTTTGAGCGTCATCCTCGTCCATCAATGCTTGCAATTTGGCATCTTCAAACTTTCTCGGTGGTCTTCCACGTTATTCGTTTCTCACGTCAAAATCGCCACTTTTGAATTTTTTAAAACACTCAAAGCACTGTGATTTACCAAGAACAGGCTCATTGTAAGCTTTGACAAGCATTCAATGCAATTCTGCAGCAGTTTTCTTCAAATGGTAACAGAAAATCAATGATGTCCGCAAATCGTAGTTTTCAGGCACAAAAACAGACATGTTCCACGCCATAAAAACATATGCAGTAGTATTAAATTTGTATTGTTGTGAGTTAAAAGTCTTTGACAAATGTAAACACAAGAAAAAGGTGCCAATGACGCGGTTTGACAGTCACTACATTGACAACTAGAGCCATCTGTAAGCAAATTCCGGTTTCATATTTACAGACCGATATGTGCATAGAGGGGCATAGCGATATGTACACATTTTGACACAATACATACAATAAGCTCATGCAATTTCACCATAAATAACATATTTATGTAAAGAAAAATGTAAAGTTTTTTTATTGTTAAACTGAAAGTTTTGAAACGATGTATAATAAATTCCATTGTATTGATTTTGGTTTCGATAGGATGGGAACATTTTGGTTTCGATAGTGCGGGAACATTTTGGTTTCGGTAATGCGGGAACATTTTGGTTTCGATAGTGCGGGAACATTTTGGTTTCGATAGAGTGGGAACATTTTGGTTTCGATAGTGCGGGAACATTTTGGTTTCGATAGTGCGGGAAGATTTTGGTTTCGATAGTGCGGGAACATTTTGGTTTCGATAGTGCGGGAACATTTTGGTTTCGATAGAGTGGGAACATTTTGGTTTCGATAGTGCGGGAACATTTTGGTTTCGATAGTGCGGGAACATTTTGGTTTCGATAGAGCGGGAACAAAATCCAGGGATACAGTGTCTTATTCCAGTGGATTTGACGCTTAACAAACATGGCGTTCTTACTATAGAAATGATAATGAAAATTGTGTTCTATTTTATAAATAACTCATAATAAAACATATTTGGTTATTTATTCACAAAACACGTGTTTACAAGTTGACTCTTTAAATATTTCAAATTTATTTTAATAGTTTAAAATAAATAATAATTTAATTTATGATTACCATTAATTAAGGAATAAATGCATTTACTTGACAAATTGAAAAAAATCATGTTATTTTTACGAAATGATATTATCATTACGAAATTTCACTAAGTTAAATTGGATATAAAAAAAAGTGTCCGAATTTTACCCTGATTGTTTATCAAACAACATCTCAAAACACTTAGCAATCCGAACTGTCAAGTCATCGAATTTACTTCAATAATTAATTGATTTTGTCTTTGCTTAAATTTCACATAAGTAAATAAACACAGCAACTGAATTGTTTCGGTTCCCTCGTAAAATCTTACTTAAAATCCTCTTTTCATTCCTGTATCTCGGTAAAAACACTCTTTCCCAATTTTACCAGCACCAAGTCGGAGGAAAATAGATTCTGAAGTTAATCAGTTATCTTATTAACCTTCCAAAAGTAAGCACTTAACAATAAATCATCTTTTTTAGTGATTTTACAACACTTTAGGGGAAATACTTATAATTCTGTAATTTTATACAAAGAGATAAACGTGAAAAACATTATTATGTTTTGTGTCTACAAATATATCTACGAGTATATATTGGGTGTTAGTATAAGTTGTGTTCGTTTTTTTTTTCAAATGAAGAGAAGAAGAGGACACAACAACAAAAAATTACAACAAATTGGTCAATAATGTATTCTCTTTCATTATTTTACAGCTTCTTGCCCGCGTTCTACAAGTTTTTCAATGCCTGTGTGATAAAAACCATTTGGTCTTGACTCGAGGAATTCGTCTAACCATGTCCGCAATTCGACTTCATTATTGAAATAAACGCCGCGAAAATTGTTCGAAAGCGACCGAAAAAGGTGGAAATCCGAAGGCGCGAGGTCTGGAAAATTAGAGGGTGCGGCAGGACTTCCCAACCATGCGTTTGAATGACATTTTTCGTAATGTTGGCGATAGGAGGGCGGGCGTTATCGTATTGCAAAATAACGCCATATTGCCGATCTGGCCTTTTTTGTTGAATTGCAGTGTTGAGCCGCTGCATTTGCAGAATATATAGTTCCGCGTTGACTGTCTGATTGCGTTCAAGTATCTCGTAGTGGATGACGCCTTGCCAATCCCACCAGATGCAAATGATCGTCTTGCGTGGATGCAAACCTTGTTTTGCTCTGGGCGTTGCTTGTTGACCATAACTCACCCATTCTTTCCGTTTCTTCATATTCACATAAGTGCACCATTTTTCATCACCAGTAATGATGCCGTAAAGGAACCTTTGCATGTGGACATGCGTAGCTCGATGACGTGCGAGCAAACCAACATAAATTTTCGAACGTTGATTTTTGTTGTTTTCACTCAAAACATGTGGAACCTAAGCGCCGAACTTCTGAACTTTTTCCATTGATTTAAGATGGCGGTATACAGTCATGTGACTACAATTCATCTGCTCAGCCAATTCTACGGTGGTTTGAAGGGGATCTTCATGAATAATATGGTTTAAGCGGTCCTCATCGAAGCCCACTGGTTGTCCGGAACGCTCCATGTCTTTCAGGTCGAAACTACGACGAGCTGTCCTTTCATTCATAGCATCTTCACCATACACTTCGCAAATATCGCGAGCAGCTTTATTCCTTCGATTGAACGCGAACAGAAGGAGGTGTCGAAAATGCTCAATTTCATCTACTTGACTTTCCATTTTGAAGGCTTGTAATTAAATAAAATAATTTATGTAACGTAAAAGCAAATACAATATCTTGTAGAGCAGAAAAATTTTCTTTCGAGTCTTGTCGAGTTTCACCATTATGTATTACTTTTGGTGCTCATTTTTAAATTTGGAAATAAACGAACACAACTTATGTTAACACCTAATACATGACTGGCAATTGATTAACAATTGTCTGTCAAAATATTTTGAAGAAGTATATTTATTGTATATGCCTTGAATACTACATGAATAATATAATCAATCAATTTGATTTTTTTTGTATAGTGTGAAGGTGGTGCTTGAAAAATATCTATCATATGATACATCCAGTCGAGTTTCTTTCTTTACATACGAGTAGAGTAGTTGCATGATCTAAGGGTGTCGTAAAAGATGAGCACATGATAGCATATTTTATAAATTATTTTTTATACGAATTATATGATACCTATTTAAACGAGATTATATTATAATTATTATTTCAAGTTATTTAAAAATGTTAAATAATATTCCATTTCTGAATAATTTCTTACAATAAACATTCTCAAAATGATCTTTTTAAAGATGTTGACGGGTGAAACTGGCACAAATCAGTTAAAAAATTTGAAAAAATTTCAGATGAAGACGAAGAAAATGGAAAATTAAGAAAAACACATCTCGTCAATGAAGAGAAACATTATGAATTTTAAGTCATTGTTTGAAGCAAGCTAATGAAAGTGCCAGTCTTAAGGTAAACCAGTGATCCACAAACATTTAAACACTAGGCCACATACCAATACTAAAAGTAATCGGTAGGTCTGTTTGAAAAATAAAAAAATATTTCTTTACATGCGTACATAAATAAAGCAACACAATACTTAATTTAACAAAAATAATTCATATTTTTTCATTTAACTAGAACAACGAAGTGACATTATACTACTCGTATATGGATGTATTTTTATAATTTACGGCTGGGAGCCATTTACAAAACAATAAACTTTTAATGAAGCGTAAAAGTTGTAGGTAGAATAATAAAGAATATTTATGAAAACAATAGCATCACGATGGACAAAGAAATAAGTGAAAATATCAGTTGTTAGTATAAAGAAGGGAAGAATTCGTTTTTATCAAAGCTTGCGCGGGCTAGATATAGGAGGCACTTGAGGGAGTGAATACAGCCCGCAGGCCGTAGTTTGGGGACCATTGAGGAAGACAATAACTGGTTATTAAGTCTGATGGCATGAACAATAAAGGCTGCAAAAAAGTATTGTTTCATGGGACTAATTTATTTTCATTAAGACTTCATTAATTTATAAATTAAATTAAGTAATACCTCGTTTAAAAAAGTACAATTTATTGTTATTTATTGAGTAAAATATATATAATTTTAATTAAAAACACCTTGAATTTAAGTATTCTTCTCAAGGACCTTAATAGCTTATTATGAAAAAGAAAAGTAAATTAATTCATGAAAATATTGCGATTTCAAGTGAAATTCGAAGAAGAAAATCACGATTTTTATACTTTAAAGTGCTTTTGTCTGTTTAAATCGTGTTCTTTAAATTAAAGTTTTAAGCCTTTATCAGAAATTACTCGAAACAACAAAATTAATGAGAATCAAATTATTATTGGAGGTTTATTAAAATATTATCTGTTAAGACTTAAACATAATTCATTGAAGATAGACTAAAAAAATATTTGTGATATAGATATCATATATTGCTATTGTGAATTTAACTTCACTGATTATATAAATACCATATATTGTTATTGTTAATTTAAGTTCATTGATTATAAAAAAAAATTAAACGAACTTAGTAAACCACACAAATACGAGTACAATTAAGATTCTAATATTTTCGCTCAACAAACTGGCAATCTGGCAATCAGGTTTCGTTTTCATACGGATTCCTTTTCTAGAGCGATGTTTTTTACGTTTGTTTTCATAATGACTTCTTTGCATACAGAACAAAAGAAGATATCCTTTGAAATGTTTTTTTTACACAATGCGTTGATTGCGCGGCTTGTTGATGGACAACGTTCTTTTTGTTCCAGCTGTCAGACTCTAGAACCAGTGACCGGTTGTCGCAAGACTGTCAACCTCGTTGGCTTGTTTCAAACAGCGACATAAAAAAAATATTACACGTCCATTAAATATCGAAATGTGTTCATCCATAAATTCTGTTTTTTTGTGCTTTGCGATCAGCCTTCTCCTTTTCTAATTGTAGTGGCATTTGATAATATATTGTTTTATTGTTCTTAATGCTTTTTTTAGTAAGTGTTTTTAGTAACGTAATCTTGCAGCCAGCAATTGCCACGAATTAGCGAAACATTTGTATGATCGATTGGAAGATGGCAAGAAATATTTCAATTTTTATATTTTATAATACTGTCAAAATAATATAATAGAACGGGTTTACTCGTCAGTATAATTCTTCATTACGCTGTCTTCTAATCTGATTCGTGAACTCTTTCTTAGCCTTTTTTCGCTGAAACTCCTTCGAGGATCAGTCTAAATAGCCGATTCTTACAACACTTCTTGCTTAAATATGTCATCCCGACTTCATTACTGAGGCTATATTGAACTGCTAGAAGATTTTCTCAGTTTTGAAAAACATAAAATAAAATAATATGCATGGAGGAAAATATATAGCAAGCAACTAAAATAAAAACCCCTCGTGTTGTCAGAAAAAGTCAGCATAATATCCCCTCCGATAATAACCCTGGGGTAGCAATAAACCTGAAGATACTTCATAGTCAGGTCTGCCCGAGGCTGATCTCTCATTTTCATCCTGACGACTTCTTTATTTGTTTTGTGGAAATAAGTGAAGAAACATTTACTCTCTCCACGTCCTAAATGCGTCATAACCCGAATTCTCGTACATTATTACATCTTTTGTGAGCCTTCATAAAGGAATCCACTCTGCTTCTAAGGTATTTTTGCGTCAATAAGTAATTTGCCATTAAATTACGCATTTTTTTACTCTTCGCAATATTACTATCATCATCGCTCTTCACTGAGTACGTCGTTTTCTTTGTATATTTTTTTCTGTTGATTTAGTTTTTTTTTTGTTGTTCTTCTTTGAGATATGTGCGTTTTTTTCTTAAGGACTTTTTCAACTTAACGTTTCGATAAACGTTCTATGGAATCGTATTATGAAATCGTTATTATTGTGAATGAAAAGAGGGGATTAAAATATTTTTAATTTTGCCTAAAAAGACGTGCTTTAAAAAGTCCTGAATAAAGGTACCATGTATCTCAGAGGAGTCATCTACTACGTTTATTAAATATCTGTTTATTTAAAAATCTATTCTAATGGACATCTTTGAAATGCTTAGTCTAATTAAAATTTTATTAAAAATAATTGATTTTATTTTCAATTTAAATGCTTTTTTCGAGTCTGTCATTTTAATAAAAAAATATCTGCTGTATTGTATTTTTTTACCAATCTGTTCTTACCAACCAAAAATATGGAAGTGGCTAAACTGGAACTAGACTTCAACCATTTTAAAACCCGCAACCCCTGGACCAAGGGAGCATCACTGTGTTGACGTCTAAACAAGAAGTAAAATAAGGGTATAATAAATGCACCACACACTTCCGTTTGATCAATATCTGAATACTTTTGTCTAGACTTCTCTGACGTTTTAAATATCCTTAAAAATTTCTGGAAAGTGGAATGTGGTAAATTAATATAAATTAGTTACATTTTGAATTTTGTTTTCTTCATTTCAAAGTGTGTTGAAAACAATGTTTTTTGAAGCGTGTCAAAATAAATGAATACAATAATTCTTCACTTATACGAAGTTAATCATTCATTTCATATATTTTTATTTTACTGACTTAACTTCCTTATTCTTATCACAGTAATCTTTTTAACATAAAACTATAGATTTTATTTCTTGCCAATACATTTTTGCTCTGTTTTGTTCTGAAAAGTCCTTAAAAATACATACAAACACGCTATAGGAAGAGAAGTCAAAGATACAGGGTTTCCTCTCTCCAAAATACACATTTCACCTCTTTTACATACACACTTTTTCTTCCTGAATTGAAAGATTTGTCCAAATGGTACTTTGAGTCACAAAGGGCTCTTCTTCATCTTCATTCCATATTCTTTTATCCATTACATGTATATTCTTATTGAACGCATTCCTACAGCATTTATTCGTACTACAAATAATGTTGTGTTGATCTCCAAGTTCCATACACTTGTAATTAAATCGAATTGTATCAAAAATATTTCATTATTTCTTTTAATCATAAAATTTATCGTATTTTTTCATTATGTCTGATAAAATACCTAATATGATATTAAAAAATAACTTCGTCGAAAAATAAACAAAGACGTTGGCGTAGTATTTCAATTATTATATCAAAATTGAAAATGTAAAAGGAAACATCAGTGTAATGGAATGCCTTCTTTAGTATGCCCGTGTAATAAATGGCAAGCCGTAGTCATGATACCCCACTGAGTATTTTTTCAGGGAAAACTAGAGTGAATTTCTACCCCTCCTCGCTGAACGCCCTGTGTCCCTATACGCCCCTTCCTTACGGTACACCCCCATTGCACGGGGGCAAGCGTGATAAAAGGTTCCGCACGAAGCTCAATATTTAAACAACCTACACAAGAAACCCTTTCATATAAAAAATCTGATGTGTGCCAGTCTTGTGCTACTTTATCGTATTCTTCTTCTCATATTCCGTTTTACATCGTGTTATTATTCTAAAATAGTTTCTCCTCCAACTCCCTTAAGACCACGATGTATCCTTAGCCTTGTGTACAGACTACTTCAGGTTTACCCATTTCCTTCAGTTAGTTCATTTCATCGAAAATTATTCTTAAAATTTTATTCTATTCGCCAGTTTCTTCATAAAAGAAGTCTAAATTATTTTCTGTGTTCAAACAATTTCTATGCAATTTACTGATCTATTGTTTAATTGTTTTTTTTTAATCAATCATCTATCTTTGTACTGTAAGTTATATGTGTGCCAAAGTCTTAAACAAAATTATAAAAAAAACATCAATTTTATACAACAAAAATACTACATAATTAAAATTGTTAAAATATCAAGGAAAAGGCAAAGTAGGTTTTAAATTTCAAAAAATCTAGCCTAATAAATCATTTAAAATGTCTTAATACCTTGATTAGTTTTTTTTTACATTGAGCATCTTTTACGTTGAAAATTTTGTTTTAATTTGCTTTCATCACAACTTCCGTTATCAAGGTAGTAAGATGCTCGACCTTCGCTCAGAACCATCGGGTTCGATTTTCGATGGTTTCACTTTTTTTTTAAACGAGGGTCCTGTTTGATTTTTTAGTTTGGCTTAAGTCGACTTAACTTTTTTTTTTTTGGTTAATTGGAAGATATCGCCACATGGCAATAACCCTTTCAGGTTGTACTGTGTACAACGATAGAGCAATACAACAAAATACATGTTAGAACAAGAAAAATCAAACCATTTGTTTATCAGTATATATGTATTTTACTAAACAATGGAGAATATTAATTGAAAAAATTAATATGCGAATATCATGGAAACGTTGTTTTAACGAGCATTGCTCACTTCCAAGCGTGTTTTTATTCCATTGAGCTTTTACTTCTTTTCTTCATATAAATTGAACGTTAATGTGTTAAGTAAGATGAAGAAGAACACTCTGAGATGGTTGAGGATAGAATGAAGGAAAAGTTACAAAATATAAAATGCAAATGTGAGTGAAAAGCGTGGTAGAGGAAGACTAAGGAAAGTATGTTTGAATCAGGTGAATGCTGTTTTGAAAGAAGGAAAAGGAAGAATCTAGATAATCGTAGGAGCTATACGAATGTAGACAAAATGAAACATGTGTTTTGAGATAAGAAAGTGTTGCGCTCTGTCTCCTCTGCGTACCTCCGCAGGAAAATGGCATGATGGTATGTATGCATGTAACATTTATATGATAATTTCCATTGTACGCAATTTCCTATATTTTAATTTAAGTATCACGCCATTCCTCAGCAGGGAAATGGCATGATGGTATGTATGTATGAACATAATTAGGTATGTATGTATGAACATAATTTAATTTTTTTTTTAGAAAAATGACAATATGGCAATTGACCTAAAATATACTACAAACAACAAAAAGGTAATACAATGGTAAAATAAATAAATTACCATAATTGATTTACAATAGAATAACAAAAAAACACTGTTTTTTTACCAACAGTATTTTTGTGTCATTCCCACATAAAACACAAAATACTTAAACACGAAAATTGATTATTGAGGTAATAATCCTACATTTCGAAACTTCAAGAGAAGATTGAATAATTAGATAATAGTAATAGACAGAATTAAAAAAGATAGGCGTTTTACTAACCTAGGCCTCGAGGTTGTTTTTCATGTTCGTTGAAATTTCTTTGATATTTAGATCTGATTTCAAATAAGTACAATTTTCACTCTCAATACTTGGAGCAAAACTTTACCCGTTGTGCCACTCGAACTAATTGAGTTAATTAAAATGAAAGTAAAATCTACACTGAAAATTTTCACCTGAAGCATCCGCTCAGTTCAGTTTCAGCTTCCGTTTCACTTTTCACTTCCATTTCCGATTCACGCAAAAAGCCTCCGAGTTGCCGAGTAATGACGAGATTTCCGGCCTGAAGTGTTACTCTCTTAGACAAGAATCCTTTCGCTTCTCAAATCATTACATTACATTCCTGAAGGTTATTTTTATGAAGGCTGTTAAACACGATCCTAAAAATTAGATTTTAAATTGTATTTTTTAACACACTCTAATATCTCAAAATATACGCTAAGTTTAGGTATTGTATTTTTTTTAATAACCCTTTTTCCATTTTTAACTACCCCCTCTCTTATCTTTCATCAAATATTCAAAATCTTTCCAATTATGGACTTGCGTTACACTCGCAGAAATTGACTGTTTGATTCGTTATACCACATTTTATAATAATAATAATAAAAGGGAAATTTATTAAGAGAGCATACCCTTCAAAATGGCACTCCATTAGAGATTCCAAACCCACTATAATTGACATATTAAAAATTAACAAATTAAATATATGTTTGTTAGTTGACTATAAGAATAGGAAGGTAGAGGCTGTGGCCGTAAAATAAGGATTTGTCTTTTAAATTGTCTTTTACTATCCATGTAGTGAAACTGTGGAACGAGTAACCAATTTATGTTAAATTTCATGTTTAAAACTGGCGTTGGGATGTTTAAAACTGATATTAAAAATAACACTTCATCTTAGGTCACTCATGTTATGTGTTTCATTCCTGACTTAAATTTCGTCCCTTCAATTCATTTTCGCTGATTGACAACGTTTCACCACTTTTTTGGATAATTTTCGTGACCATGTAATTTATTTTACTCATTTTTTTATGTTTGGTTGAATAAGATTGACACCTGGCAGAATACAACATATTATGAAATAGTAACCTTATTTCGTTACCCGAGTTATGCCACAACATTTTATATATATGTTAGGTTACTTAGCGCCGGAAAAATAATGAATTCTGAATATAATAGAAAAAAAAATGGGAACTTGACCCTTTGAATGAAATTGGCCCTGGATACGAGTACAGGGTTGCCAAGCTAATTTGGATGTTTAAGGTTAATTCTTAATTTTAATTGAAAATGTTTTCAAGTATCATACGAGTATAGGGTTTGGACCAAATTTATTATATTGTATTTTTTATGGGTTTTATCACAAATAGGTATTTAAATTCACGTGATCTAAATTTTTATGTTTGTATGGATAAATCTGGCATGCACCGTCATTTATGGCATGTTATTATTATTTTATGAAATTCATATACAAATAAATGTAAAATTGTTTCATGTCAAAGGTCTTTAGTGTTCTAAAGTATTCATAGATTGAAATGGAATATAAAACAATAAAACCATTTGAGGTGAAAAGATGATGAGACAAACTAAAATTAAAACCACATATGAGAAAATTCATTAGTATAAAATCCTTCAGCGTATCAGAGAATTGAAGATTAGACAGATTTAAAAGCCTTCGGATTTAGAACCACTGAAGTAGACACCGCACATGAAAAAAAACCATTAGAAGTCTCTTATTTAATTGATCTTGCATAAATTTTCCCTTTATTATCTCTCGCTTATATATAGCGCGTTCGAATATATTGACCTGACTTACCAGATTGCCAGACTTGCCAGATTTTTTATTTTTTTTAGTACCATCGGGAATTGAACCAGAATACTTATAAACCAGATAAGCGTCTAACTAACTAGGTCTCGGAATTCATGAATATGAAAATATTTCTCAAATTTATGATCTAAACAAAATACTAAATACTAATATCTCATCATATAATTTCGCGATTTATACTCTGGGTCTTCAAATTTTAAAGTGAAGTATTGGAATCACTGCGACAAATTTGCTCGAAATTTAAGATTAAATATTCATTTTTTGGTAAAAATTGTTTTAATTTGTTATTTTGTCTACAGGTTAGCTTATAAATTCGGGTCTATATAACAATATAAAGTAATCAAGAAAAGAGAAACGTCGAAATAAAAATAAAACTTCTAGTGCCTATTCTTGACGACGAAACGTTTCACTGAAATATTATTCTTGAAGATTTTATATTAAATCCTTTGCCCACTTTTTGGTTTCATGCCTTCGAGACCCTGTTGTAATTGACTGAAAATTTGGTCGTAAACGGATCTTTGAAAAATTCTTAAAAAAGTTTACCTTAAAGAATGAGCCAATAAATAAGTGGTATAGTTGAAAACTGGAGGGTTTGACGGACTAAGTGGCTATTCCAGCTTTTTCGAATTCCTTTAAACAAAAAAAAAGTATTTTTTAACATTTTATTTTGAGGTATTTTGCTGGAACCCTCTTAAGAGGTTCAAGTTTTCGATGAACACGAAATATTTACGATAATAAATTTAAGCTGAGTAGAGAGAAAAAACTTTACTTATTTCAAAGTTCCTGATTGGTTTTAAAGTACTGCTCTTTTATTAGTTAGTAAAGTTTTTAATTGTAAATACATTTTAATTTTCATTGAAACAAGGAGTTCGTTGTATAATATGCTGATTTTTATTCAAGACTAATTACTATTTGTAATATAGATTTTAAGTTTCAGAAAAACAACATTTCATAGAAAAGTTTTTTTACCTATTTATTCAATGAATGGGCGTTCCTTACCCGTAACAAGTATAAAAGAAGGGATTGTTTTAAGTGGGGGAATGTCATTGGTGCCACCGGAAATGACTATTTGGGCTAATTTGTGATAAGCGTATCCTGTTACATAAAGGGCGCTTAAGTACTTGCACGTTTTCTACGTATTTTTTCCTCATTGAATCCCTGAACACCAGCAATAGCTCTTAGCTATTTGACCAGATTTGCTGTTTTTTTTTTATTTAAATTGTTTTGAATATTTATGTTTCTGAGCTTGTCATGCAGTAAGTCGTTATACGCGTGCCGTTTTGTTTGATGCGTGTCGATTTTGAATAAGGTCTCGGATATTGACAACTACAACATTTCCAAAAGTGTTTTTTAAGAAAGTATTTGGGGGTTTCTTGGTAATGCGAGTTAGTCGTTTTATCTAAACTAATATTTCTTGTTTACTATTTTTTTTGCTGTTATGTTTAATGCATCTTTAATATGTAATTTTTTTCTAATTGATGTATAAAATTTATCTTAAGCTTTGTATGTAATTGGGTTTAACCTGTTTACGCAAGCTTTGTGAAAATAAATAAAAACATTTTTTGCACTGCACTTTTACCCTCCGTCAGCTCCAAAAATATTATTTTTCTCGCGAGTTTGGAGTAAGATATGTGAGCTTTATGTCCAGACCAACGTTAATGAGTATGCAACTCCAAAATTTCTTAACTACATTAGTTTGCTCTGTTCGAAATCTCCCTGCTTAATATTCAATGTTAGCATCGAGTTTCGACTATTTGCTTGAGATGTTGCTGTTGATATTGTTTGAGTGCTTGAATGTGTGACCAGTAGGAAACCCGTGATTCAAGCCCAAATGTCAAAGACAATTAGATTTCATCTTTAAAGAATGCCGTTTTGGTTTTTCAGAGTAAGATTTTGATTATCAAACATTCGCCACTCAATAACCCAAAATGCCCGGAAGCAGCGCTTTATCTGTTATGTTATTTTTTTTAATAAATTTACATAAAAGTTAACACAAACTGAAGAGTTTTCTGTCTTATTAAAAAACTGGGCTTACCAAATAACAAAAACACTCAGTTTTGTTAATATTCTTATTGAATAAATTGAAGAGAGAAAAGCCTTACAGGTTAAATGTTACTTAATTATTATGAGATTTTTTTTGACTGTTTAAAACCACAAAAATATGTATCTGTAAAAGACCACTTGTGATTGATAGAATGTGGATATTAATATAATATTCTTTAACTTTGTTTATTTAACCAAGTTACATTCAATTTGATTCAAGATCCACTCTCATCAAATTTATTTTAACAGCAACTAAGTGCGAATATAACAAAAAAAATCTAACTTTATCTACAATAAGTAATAAACATCAATTGCAAACTAGTAGAAAATTAATTTAGGATTATAGTTTTCGTCTATTTTCTAAAATAGAAAGCGCTTTTGTGTACAATAGAAACTTTATAATTATAAATTTTCTTACGTCTGAAATAAATATTTAAGTCTCGTTATACTGTTTTGAAGGATACTGTTTATACTGTTTTGAAAGTTTGAAAAAATGTGTGTTAAAAAAAAACAACGTCAAATTGAATATCAGATAACAGAATGTCAATTTTTAGTGCTAACCTTAGATATATTTGTGTCATAAATAAATTCCAAAGTAACTTTTTTCCTATGAACACACGCAAAATAACCTTTACAAAGTATTTGCGGAATTTTGAACATTACAACGGCTGATGAACGATACGTTGATATATTTGAGAAAAGATCATCAAAACAGCGCAGAAAGGGAAAAAGTTGCATCTCAGATATCGTCGCCGTCGTTACTGGGCCTCGTAGTCGAGGATCCCCTCGCCACTCCAACGTCAATCTTAAACCATTCTTCTACGTCGATCATGTGATCTTCATTGAGAAAACAGCCCGAACCTAGATGCGCACTCGCTCTCGCAAATGTTACAGACATGTGGACCCTGCTGAGCCGCCTGGCCATGCTGACGCAAGTTCGCAGCGCGCTGACTGTTTCTCACATGTCTAGTCGCTGAAACGCCATCATCCCGGGAACATACGGTTCTCCACCCCTTACGGGTCGAGCCACTTACTCCCAGTCCTCAGGCGCCCCGAAAAGTAAGCGACTCTCGCAGACTGTCCTTAGAACGCTTTTTCTGCCCGCCAACTCTTCGCTTGTTCATCACTTCCTCGTACAAGACTCAGATATAACCAGCAGCTGTATAACACATTTTTGATCTTTCAATAAAACTTTTTCTTCAGCCCAATAAGAAGGCGTTATGGCAAGATTGGATGACCCCTGACTTCAGAGGAATTTTTAGACTTGAAGGCCATTTATGTTGAGAACTGGACAAAATAACTATATGTATCAGGATAGTCGCAATATTTGTGAGCTACTAACTTAAAGCAGAGGCCCTTAAAATGCCTTAACTAGCCCTATTGGTCTGACCATTTTGTTATTATTTGATCAGTTTAATCGTTATATTTGAAAAAAAAATATTTGTAACCACAATGCTAGTGTCAATGGTCAACTCTTTGTTGTTTATCAAGTTTTTGTGTATTCTAAAATAATATAATAGTTCACAACGATATTTTAGTACCAACTTTGATGTATGTTTATGAAACTTAGACGTAGAAAAATACTGAAATGATCCGAATAAATGTTGTAGAAATTCGTGCACAGAGAAGAATACATGGAATGACGTAATTAAAGATGATCCGAGTAAATGCTGTAGAAATTCGTGCACAGAGAAGAATACATGGAATGACGTAATTAGAGATTATCCGAGTAAGTGCTGTAGAAATTCGTGCACAGAGAAGAATACATGGAATGATGTAATTAGAGATGATCCGAGTAAATGCTGTAGAAATTCGTGCACAGAGAAGAATACATGGAATGACGTAATTAGAGATGATCCGAGTAAATGCTGTAGAAATTCGTGCACAGAGAAGAATACATGGAATGACGTAATTAGAGATGATCCGAGTAAATGCTGTAGAAATTCGCGCACAGAGAAGAATACATGGAATGACGTAATTAGAGGTGATCTGAGTAAATGCTGTAGAAATTTGTGCATGACGTCATTAGAGATGAATATGAAATTAAAGCTGGTGTATTGACTAAGTTGAAGAAAAGTATGAATGAAGAAAGGCTAACAAAATAAATATGCAGTGTTAATGTGAGTGGAAGACGTTGTAAAGGAAGACCAAGGAAAATGGTTGGATCAAGGGAATAATATATTTATATAAAAAATAGCGACGTAAACGCCAGAGAAATTAAAGGATTTGTATCAGAAATTTAATGGATATAGAAGAAGCGAAGGATATGTATTGAGTTAGGAAAGATTGACCCTCTGTTCTCTCTGCTCACCCCAACAGGGAGCTCGTGTGGTGGTATGTATGTACGATTTTTTATCTTACTTTCAGTCTATATCCAATACGATTTTTTATTATTCTTTATTCGAAAACCCTCCATTTTGAGGATTGAGAGATAATTTCGAGAGAGAATTTACTAGGTATAACCTGTGATGAAGTGGTTTTATCCTTCAGTCAAATATCATACAATATAAAATCGGCTGTAATGTACACCTGTGTGTAACATACGGTGTTTTCATAGTTATGGTTTAACATAATAGTTATTGTTCAATTTATGTAGTTAGAACGATTTTATTTTTCAAATATTATTTGAAAGCTGTCACTTCTTGGTATGATTACTCGTACTAAGACTTAAAACATCAATATAAAGTAATGTATTTATTAAAAGAAGACGATTTTTACTGTTTAAAGTAAAGTATTTACTAAATATGAAAACGAGAAAGCTATTTATAATCAATGATAATGATTCGATGCTACTAACATTTATATTACACACATTCATCAAATTGACATATTTGTCTCGCTTACTTTATATATTATTAAATTAACATATCGGTCACATTTACTATATACCTATATTATTAAATTCACATAACGGTCACACCCGCTTTATATATTATTAAGTTCACATATCGACCTCGCTCACTTTATATATAATTAAATTCACATATCGGCCTCGCTCACTTTATATATTGTATAATTAAATTCACATATCGGCCTCGCTCACTTTACATACAATTAAATTCACATATCGGCCTCGCTCACTTTACACATAATTAAATTTACATATCAGTCTCACTCACTTCATAAATGAAAAGAATATTGCGTTTTTAAATGACATTCAATAACGATTCAGTGGTTTGCAAATCTTCAATCTATTATTTCGGTGGTCAACTATAGAATCCTTATTCATTATTAAGATAATGTGAAGTATATTCATGGATAGGGCTAAGACCCAACGGGAGTTATCCAGACAACAATAATGGTGAAATACTACCACCTTGATGAGTACCATTTCACTATCAGTCTTAGTAGAACCGTTTCTTAAACCACTTTTAATTCTTAGAATATTGTGAAGGTAAAAGAGGAATGGGTAGATAAATGAATAGTTAATATCACAGAGTTTAACACAGAAATAAGTCATTAAGGGATAGAAACGAATTTAATCAACGCCTAGAGTTTATAATTCATTCAATAATTCTGCAAGGTATTATTCTCCCCTGAATGGGACAGGTCAGTGGGGTAAGTAACATTTGTTATCCTCCCATAAATTGATTAAACTTTACTAGAAATTAATTTAAAAAATATAAATAATTAAGAATCTCTTGAAATATATACAAAAATAATTCAATAATCTTACTTTGTTGAAAACCTGCAAATATTTCATAAATATTTTTTTTAATCGAATAAAAAAACCTTTCCTACATCTGATTCGATAACAAACGTTGTATTCAAATTATCATATTTGTTAGCGCTTTTTATGTATTGTAATATATAAAATGATTAACAAAATAAATACACCGAGATATAAGAATATTATAGAATAATACCACAGGATAAGGTAATGTGATATTGCTCTGAATATGAAAGCTGTAACGCCATCAAAATGTTGATCATCAAGCCAGTTGACGGTTTGACATTGACGGTTTGTACTTCAAAATCTATCCGAGATTAATACATATGAATTTTGAAATTTGTTGACGATGATATCAAATAACGTAATAATGGCCTATCAAGAAAATATATTTATTAAAGTTTCATCAAGGTTAGTCAGATATATTAGATCTTGAAAATAGTATTTCTAAAGTGAAGGCTAAGCCGTATGCATCAAGTATTCAAAATTTATCAAAAAAGTAATATTCAGTTCACGTTACCATATTCGTCACACTGGTCCAATATATAGGTACAATATATAAATTCTGAAAGTCATAGGAATGATGACTGTATTATTTGTTGTTTATAGTTAAGGCATTAACGTTGTGGAGGTTTAAAGACATTGTAATTTATTTTTAACAAACACTGTTTATTCCACTTTTTTGTGACGGTATAACCCTACCGGTTTCAAGGCTTTCACCTCATCTTCAGGGGAGCGCAAACAAGACTAAATGCTGTTCGAACTGGTACCGATATAGACACTTCAACGGTTGGAGGCTGGGGGGTGAGGAAGGCTTGGGATAATTTCGGCCAAGAGCGGGGAGATTTTGGGGAAATAACTGTTCAACAGATGCTCCGATCGGTATACTGACTTAGAAATTTCTAGGGCCTCTAATCTGTCCAATTTATTTCCGTTGCCGCTAATATGTAAGAATTTGGCATCATCGATAGAAAAAGTTTGATTCTCACGGTGACAATGATTAGCCATTTCAGAGAGAATCATACTTTTTCTATCGATGATGCCAAATTCTTACATATTAGCGGCAACGGAAATAAATTGGACAGATTAGAGGCTCTAGAAATTTCTAAGTCAGTATACCGATCGGAACATCTGTTGAACAGTTATTTCCCCAAAATCTCCCCGCTCTTGGCCGAAATTATCCTTAGCCTTCCTCACCCCGCAGCCCCCAACCGTTGAAGCGTGTATATCGGTACCAGTTCGAACAGCATTTAGTCTTGTTTGCGCTCCCCTGAAGATGAGGTGAAAGCCTTGAAACCGGTAGGGTTATACCGTCACAAAAAAGTGGAATAAACAGTGTTTGTTAAAAATAAATTACAATATTTCATTAATATTTTTTTTTAATCGAATAAAAAAACCTTTCCAACATCTGGTTCGATAACAAACGTTATATTCAAATTATCATATTTGTTAGCGCTTTTTATGTATTATAATATATAAAATTATTCTCAAAAGAAATACACCGAGATGTCAGAATATTATAGAATAATACCACAGGATAAGGTAATGTGATATTGCTCTGAATATGAAAGCTGTAACGCCATCAAAATGTTGATCATCAAGCCAGTTGACGGTTTGACATTGACAGTTTGTACTTCAAAATCTATCCGAGATTAATACATATAAATTTTGAAATTTGTTGACGATGATATCAAATTACGTAATAATGGCCTATAAAGGAAATATATTTATTGAAGTTTCATAAAGGTTAGTCAGATATATTAGATCTTGAAAATAGTGTTTCTAAAGTGAAGGTTAAGCCGTATGCATCAAGTATGCAAATTTACTAAAAAAGTAATATTCAGTTCTCGTTACCATATTCGTCACACTGGTCCAATATATAGGTACAATATATAAATTCTGAAAGTCATAGGAATGATGATTGTATTATTTGTTGTTTATAGTTAAGGCATTAACGTTGTGGAGGTTTAAAGACATTGTAATTTATTTTTAACAAACACTGTTTATTCCACTTTTTTGTGACGGTATAACCCTACCGGTTTCAAGGCTTTCACCTCATCTTCAGGGGAGCGCAAACAAGACTAAATGCTGTTCGAACTGGTACCGATATAGACACTTCAACGGTTGGAGGCTGGGGGGTGAGGAAGGCTAGGGATAATTTCGGCCAAGAGCGGGGAGATTTTGGGGAAATAACTGTTCAACAGATGCTCCGATCGGTATACTGACTTAGAAAAAAAGTGAAATAAACAGTGTTTGTTAAAAATAAATTACATTGTCTTATTTAATAACCTGAAAATAAATTGGTTAAAACTAAGTTAATGATAAAATACCGCAGTAACAAACTGCCATCAAGGAATGTGAATCACGAAGTAATAACTAAGTTTATTTCCTAAGGCTCCAGTAAAACTATTCGTAACAATGAGGGATGCGAGACTGAGATGAAAAGAAGAAAAAAGAATGTCAAAAATGCAATGTTAACGCTGGAAAATAAATGATGGAGCAGAACCGCCACCATCATGACGTAAATACGTTTAGTTAAGTCTCTCGCTTTCGCAATATTTATGTATGATGCGGATACTTGAACTCTGAGAGTAAGCGAAGGACGTAGTATAGATGTATTTGAAATGTGAGGCAGAAGAAAGATGTTATGAATACCATGGAGTATAAGGCGAACTAACGCCTTCATTTTCGACGAACTAAAAGCCATCAATAGATTGTCCACAATATGCCTTCGACGAGTCCACGGATTCTTTGGGCACATTGCTTGTGGCGATTGGAGAGGCTTCTGGTTACTGGAAGCGTGAAACGACGACATACAATAGGAAGAGTAATTAATAAATATTTGTTTGTCTTTAAATTGATAACATGCCAAGTACGGCAGTTTATGATTTTACATACTACAAAATTGTTCGAAAATGGGGGGGGGGTTAAATGGAATATCAAACAAAAGTAAAAATAATAAAAATCTGGCCAAAATGACACTTTAAACGCGATTAGCCGTGATAATGTTTTTTTCGTGTTACTCTTTCTTAATTCATTCGTTTTATGTGGCCAAACCATCTCAGCGTGATCTTTTTTATCTTACTTAACACACCAGCCTTAAGTTCTCTTTCATCCCTTATCACTTCATTCTGTATTCTCTCATACATTGTCACTCCATGTTTTCTTTTCAATGCAAGCATTTCTACAGCATTTATTTGGCTCCTTTCAGTCTTTTTCGCTTCCACGTTTCACTCTCAGCATCAAAGTTGGCACTAAAATACTATTGTAGGATTTTATCTCAGCAGATGCCCGGTTCGAGTATAAGAACGGGTCTTCCAGCCGCTATGCCTGTTGGAAGGGCCTTAACTCTTCTTAACGGGACTGCTTCGGATATTGACATATTTCATATTACATTACCAAAAGCAAAAGTAAATTTTCTTCTTAGATTAAGCGCGTTAGAAAGCACTCATCAACATACTTAAGCGACTGAATATATATGTAACATACGTTAGTGTGTAAATACTCGTTTGTATACATATGCATTATTTTTTATTTTATATAATTTAAAAAAAAAAAAAATTTCCCTGTAATTTTTCTTCTTTTTTAATGTCTTGTATTTTTCAATGTAATTGGGCTAAGCCTGTTTTGAAAAAATAAATAAATAAATAAATATGTTTTAGTGCCCTTTTGAAATTATTTTCTTTCACTACATGTCGTTCGATATCCATCTCAACTCTTCCATCATCTGAGAAAAAAACTACCCATATAGCAGTATTCTTCAACATGCTGCAATTTTTTTATTATTCCCCTATGTCTCGCATTTACTTTACCTTTCCCAGTTTTCTTTAACCATTATTTTGAATTTTGCTATATACATTCCGAGATCTTTCTTATCGCATGTCTCATAGAATTTACTTTCCAAACTCAGCAATTCATCTACACTCACTGTGGACACTGCCATTCCATCTGCATGCTAGAATAACGTAAAAATTTGATAAAAATAATCAAAAGTGTACTTTATACTTTTGAAATATAAATATCCTTAGCGATAGCGTGGAAAACATTTCCAACTATTAATGATGAGGGAATTCGTGTGAAACCGATATTAAAGGACGAGGATAACTTAATGGATGTTTCTAGCACGTGTGTAACAATAAAAGGCTGAAAAGGAAACATGAAATGAAGGCAATTCAGTATTCTCTCTACTCGTACATGGGCAGAGTTCACTAACCTTCCGGCATATCTTCGGGAGGTTTAAAGGATTACTCCTTGGAAACGTTGAAAAGTAAATATGGAAACTTTTCGCACGTTACTCTGCGTATTTATTTATCTTGAAGTTTGCAAATAGGATTATAGTGTCAGTGAGTGAAATTTAATTATATCTATTCTGACATTGTGAGGCTGCTTCGCAATTTGGATAGGAGCTTAAGGATATAAATCTTTCAGTTCTAACTTTAATTAAATTCACGGTAAACAATTATGGTGTATTACTCATTTATATTGAAGTGTGAATAGTTAAACATCTCTAAGAATGATAAACTTTTCTTTCACAAAATACAAATCATACATACCATTAAAGTAAAGTGCTTATGTTATTTTATTATCTATTGGATAATATTAAGGAAAATTAACGATTCAATTAACAGGAAGTAAGAATTAAAATAAAACATGTACAGCAAGTAGTTTTCGTCACAGTCTGGCATTACAAAAGATTATTCAATTGATATTTTTTAGAAATCTTTTTTCGACATAATCTTTCCATTGATGTTAACATGCATAAAAGTAAGTCAATGATGAAAATACATTTCAAAGGTATTTGACATAACATTTTGATAACCTTTTTTTATCGTTTTGATAACCCTTTTAAATCTTGTTTCTTTGACCGTAACATTGTTTGCTTTTATTTACAAGGAAAATTCCGTCAATATATTTGTAAAAAAAATGTATTTTATCAATTTAGATAAGTAAAAATATCCTTGTAACAAAAATTGTTTTCTTTGTAAATTATATTTGCATTCAAAATAAAAACTAATTAACATCAAGCCGCATCTCTATTTATCTTAGCAGGAAGAACAAATCTCTTCTTCATTTAATCCTGGCACAAATATTTTACTTCTGTCACGTTCATAAACCTCGTCATGCATGCTCTTTGATTACGAAGCTTTCACTCTTCTCTCTTTCAGAATAAGAGTAATTGAGTCATGCGACGTCTTTTCCAACTTGTCTTACCATTAATACTTCTTTTACAAATATGGATTATTTTCGTTAATCTTCGATTAATCATTATTTTCAATTCAGTTTGTTTATCTCAAGCAATATATGTTCTTTCAATCCGTATTATTTCCTGACGTCCTCGTTCTTACAAATTGTTTTTCCACAAATTGTACGCACTTTTTATACAATATTTCTACCGCACTTTTAAGTTTTATGCAACACTATAAGTTTTGTGCAGCCTCCAAGTTTACTTTATATATTCTAATATTGTGACTAATATTTTATTGGGAGAATTTTGTTACGTTTATTTTGCAATGGGTGTTTAAACTTCATTAATTTTTCTATTTAATATTTCTTTCCGGTTAAAACACACCATAATTATTTTCAAATAAAAGTTATGTTTTCCAATATAAATAATGTTCTTATTTATATAAATCTGTACCCTAGAGGTTAAACTACGGAAGTCACTCGGAACCCTAGAGGATAAACGTCATATGCGTCATACATAAATTGTATGATGCAACGTCGTTTATCCTCTGGGGTAAAATGTGACTCCCGTGGTTTATCCTCTAGGGTGCAGAAATGATCTATCGACTTCTTATAATAACTTTCCAAATTCTCACATATGTAATTAGACATAAGGTTAAATTAAAATTCGAATGTGAAAAGCAAATAAAATATGTATTTAATAAAGCTTATTTTTAATTCCATAAATATCTTATTTTCTTTTCTGAAAAATATAATATTCATGTTTAAATTATGAAATCTTAACTTCCCTGGAGAGGACCCGGCCCGGCCCGGGTTGAGGAATATCAACGATTTATTTTTGAGGTCTAAAACATGAGCCAAGTTTTTCAGGGATAATATTTTTCGGCTTAGTTTTCTACCCTGGACACCAATTTTATTATTTTGTCTAACATAATATAAATTTTCACTAGTGCGAGGCACCAACATACGATTAGATACTGTCTAATATAATACAAATTTTCACTAGTGCGAGGCAGCAACATACGATTAGATACTGTCTAACATAATACAAATGTTCACTAGTGCGAGGCACCAACATACGATTAGATACTGTCTAACATAATACAAATTTTCACTAGTGCGAGGCAGCAACATACGATTAGATACTGTCTAACATAATACAAATGTTCACTAGTGCGAGGCACCAACATACGATTAGATACTGTCTAACATAATACAAATTTTCACTAGTGCGAGGCAGCAACATACGATTAGATACTGTCTAACATAATACAAATGTTCACTAGTGCGAGGCACCAACATACGATTAGATACTGTCTAACATAATACAAATTTTCACTAGTGCGAGGCAGCAACATACGATTAGATACTGTCTAACATAATACAAATTGTCACTAGTGCGAGGCACCAACATACGATTAGATACTGTCTAACATAATACAAATTTTCACTAGTGCGAGGCAGCAACATACGATTAGATACTGTCTAACATAATACAAATTTTCACTAGTGCGAGGCACCAACATACGATTAGATACTGTCTAACATAATACAAATTTTCCTTTGAAATTTAGAAACCATATTTTATAAAATGTTGAAATACTTTCACTCGCAAAGGGAAAAGAAAATAAAATTTTGAGACAAAACATGAAAGTAAATTTTTTATTTATTGTTCAAAAATTTCAAAATATTATGTTTTCAATATAAAGTTAACCATCGAAAGAAAAAAAGTCCCATTTAATAAAAAACAAAATTAACATCAATATATTATTGTATTTATTTGGTAGTTGTCTAGTATCCAACTATTTTTTATAGCTTAAATAATGAAATTTTACATGTAATATTTTTTTTATTAAAATTTTACAATCATCAAAGTTTCATAACAACTTTCCATTTCATATCTTTGTATTTTTCATGTTTATCATGAGTATGCCCAATTTTAAATTCAAGCAAAAATATACTTATCAACCTCATTTCATGCCTGACTCAATTAATAAATAAAGCAGATTACTAACTGTCAAACAAAATAACAAATATATCCTAGCAAAAAAACATTCGAAATGATATAACATTAAAATCGGGAATTATTTTCGGAACAACCTAATGTATTGAAGATCACATAAACGTGATATTCAAAGAAGTTTTATTGTATTTATTAATACTGTCAAACTGTTATTTTAATAAATAGTCAAACTGTTATTTTTTCTACTAATTTCCAATTATTGTTTATGGTACCCATCAACTAATCAGAATTATTGATTCAAACGTTTTGAAGAGTTTGAGTCAGCAACAATACTACCTTACGTGAAGAGATAACAATACTCGTACACGTCTAACGAGTATTGTAACCAGACAACCTAGGTGGTAAGACACATGTCTTCGAATCTAGGGTTTGCGGGATTCGCGTTGTTATCCAGATTTTTCAAACACAGTTCGGATCTGATTTTCACTTTAGGTTTGTTTATCACCTTTCTGGTTAGTTGGAAGTTATTACCGAATGACATTAAACCCACTAGTTTCTATAGAATATCATGAAAAAGTAATACAACGGGTTTGGTGATTATACAGACTGATTAATAAGTCTAGCATTTGTTTATACCCTTGTAACTATTTTAAACCTTGACGGCCTAGTAGTTAATATTAATTTATATTTCAGGATTGAAATTTTGTATTGTGGCATCCCCTAATGTAATGTTGAATAATGAATCGTCTGCAAAGGGGGTGAGCTCTATATTTTGAGATATCGCAAACCGAACATTTTGCCTCCAAACCGCCAAGATTAACCAAAACCATTATTAATTCAGAGATAATTTGATTATTTAATTATTGTAATTTTTGTGCTAATTATTAAATATAGAACGGCTCATATTGAATATCAAAATAGACTTAATAATTGTGATTGTTATAAAAATGTATAGTACATATCCTCGATTTCTTCATTATTGTGAGAATCATTTAAAAAAAGCATAATGGGTTCCTGTAATTTAATGGTAGGTATTTCTTTTTAGCAGGCTTTCATTCTGGATTCGATTGACACCGAATTCACTATTATACCGTTTTTTTTTAATTTATCAAATTGCATGTTTTCATATAGCTTATAAGCTGTTTAAGGCTCTTTATCTTATAATGTGAGTTTTTTTACTATCGCAAAATGAAGTTTGATTATCGTTTAAGACTAGATGCTTGCTGAAGCGCAACAGTTTGTACACAAAAAACCAAGACGAGTTTAAACATCTTTTCATGAAATTGTATTGTTTAACACTTCTTTTGTATAAATCTAAACCTGACTGATTTTTGCCATGTGGCAATTTGTTCCGGCCAATCAGCATTATATTTTAAAGTCTTAAGTGAAATACAAAGTCGGGAACCATTTTTTTTGTACCATAGGAGTTCGAACTCCCATTCGCTTATTCGTGTGCCATTCTAAACATAAAAAGACTGGTTTTCCCTTAAGGCTTGTCTAACACATCAGATTGGCTAGAACAGATTGTCACAATCAACTCACCAGATTGTACTGTATACAACGAAAGACTGATGCCAAACAATGCTAAAGAGTGCGGTCGGGATTCAACAAAAACTTCGGCCCACATCATCAGATCATCGGGTTAATAGCTAATGATGTGGACACTCAACTTACCTTTCCTTGAACGTTTTTTTCTTCAAAATGAAAACCATTTAGCTTTACTTAAATTCTTTCAATTCAGATTAAGAAAATTAAAGTACAAGCAATAGACAGAGTTTAATATAAACATGCCCAGTTCTTGATTGTTTCAATAAAATTTTGTTTTTTTTTCTTCTGAAAGGTATCATTTCTTACAAGAAACTGCAGCTTCGCTTTACTATCGTTTATATGTTTTTATAAGAGTAACATATATGAATTTTGCGGGTGTTGAGTAAACTGTCTCAGAAGAGGCAATGAACCAAGCGAGACGACTAATGTAGTCCGTTTATATTCTATTACAATAAATATTGTAAAATCTTTTGTTATATAAATATTGTAAAATATTTCAGATATTTAAACAGGAATTTATTTCCATCATGTGACGAACCTATAAAAAAAGTAATTTTCCCATATGATATCTATGTACGAGCTCGTAAGTGAGCTAAAACTAAAATTCTACACACGATATGACGACTGAGTCATTTCAAAAGGACTTCGTAAACCTTTTGCTAAATTTCTCATTAAGATTTTTTCGCATATCACTCGATAAGGCACGTTGGGCCGTTAACTTAGTTTATAGAATACACATATTTTTATATCTTTTAATTGATCGGCTTTAATTAGAATTCAAACGGCGTTATTTCATATATACGAGTATTTAAGAAATTTTACGAGCATATTTTTATATTATGCTATGATTCTTCTATTAAAATAATTTTGTAATATCATCAAATTTATTTTAAAAGAACTTACAAATAGTGTATATAAAATATGTTTTGAGGATTTCGCGATTCCTCGTATCAGTTATGAAAGGTCTTTCGAAATGTTGCACCGCGTTCTTTGGCTTATGATGTCGACGTTTCGAAAATGCAGCAGTAGTCATTTTCAGGGATTGTTGATTTATTTATAAACATTCTTCTGTGTACATTGTAAAACATGGTACATCTGACATTCTTTCAATTAAACAGTAATTTCTTCCAGCCAACCAGTAACCTTGTGTGTAGTAAACTTCGCCAATAAAGAATTTTATTCTGATATTTACAAAAAAAATCCTGTAAATGCATACATATCATCATGTTGTGTCCCTTGTAGGTAATCAGAGAGAACAGATCTCCAAACTTTTATGAGCAAACACACACCTTTCATATCCTCCATATTCATAAATCTCGTGATTCTATAATACAAACTTCTTCTGCACGGCCTTCTATAATTCAAACTTATCTCTTCACAACTTTTAAAAATCTTGTTCACTTGATACAACCTATTTTATTCGGTCTAACTCTTCCACGTATACCTTGCACTTCCAACATGTATAAATATACATGTATTTTCTTCATCTTACTTAAAAAACTTATTGTATCTATGCATCCATTTTTTATGCCTTCACTCCACATTTTTTCATACATTGATTCTCCACATTTTTTCTTAGTGCACGCATCTTAACATTATTAAACTTACACTAATCCTTCTTCTCCCAAGTATACTTTTATATAATATATTGCCTTTTTGCTACTTTTGATATAACGCGGATATTTTGAATAACGTTAAGTGCCTCGTTTACGTTGCCCGTCACTACCCTTCTTTCAGTATCCCTCTTAACTTGCCCATTACACATTATTATACTGCCCAGATAACATAACTCATCAACTTGCTTAAGTTAACTTATACGAGTATATCGCACACTTCTTTTTTTTTTTTTTGTGTATCTGATTTTACATATTACATCTGAAAGGGTTATTGTTGTACATAAATTTCTTCCAACTACCCTTTTTACCAATCCTTTTTCCACGAGTATGACCTTTGATTTCGCTACATTTATTTTGAATCCTTTTAACAATACATTTCCCATACAGATCACTTGATATATTCTTAGTTAATTTTAAAAAATCAGCACGCAAAGTGAGTTAGACGAGAATGCAAATATATTATATTACATTCAATAATTTCATTTGACTAAGTAACTAAATAACCACAAAGGGCGCGGCGGCTTAACCCTAGCTTATTAGGAATTTGGGTAAGTGAATATGACCCAGACCTGGCAAATACTGCAGCACGCATATTACGTGGGTAGACTTAATCTCAGATCTGGCCAGAAAAGGGTACACCAAGCAGAATCGAGAATTATGACGGCAGGGTTATCTTGCATTGTGATTAAGGAGGGCATTATCAATTTGTGATACAAAAAGGTTATTCGTGGAGGCTTAAATGAGCATAAACTTTAATGAAGCTAATATTACATTCTCAGAACATCGATTTTATCGACATCTTCGGCAAAAGTCGTTTTACTACAAGGCATGATGATTCCTTCATGAATGTTTTATATCATATCTCGTGTCCATTGTTCATATCAAGTTTCCTTATGGAAGTCTTCTGGTCGTAGTACCTTCTTTATAGTAGTCTTCTGCTTTTCGATGGGCCTGATAACAGATGTTTTTTTTATTATTCGTGTAGTAACCCTTCAAAATATTCGAATTCGTGATTCGGGCATATTTAAGAGCGTGGTCGAAAGAAAACATTTTCTTTGACTTCCTTAATCGAGCTTTTGGTTTAGAACACTTGAGAATGTAGTTTAGAATACTACAATATGTATAACTTTACTAGAATAATACCATATTTATTTTTTGCCATATTTATAATTTTAATTCCCTTTGTAAAGTTAAAGAAATGAAAAATCGAAGAAATTCCTGGACGATGGTCTTACTAACCAAGTCATGGAGGTAGTAGGAATTCAGAATTATTTTTCTCTCTCCTTCGTATGTTTTGTAATCGATTCAGCCACTTTTTTCTCGGTCTTACTCTTCTCCGCACACCTTGCAATTCTAACTTGTTTATTCATTCTCTCCATATATTTAAACCATCTTAAAACCCTTTTCTTTATCTTACATACTCGTAAAATATCCATTTTATCTATGGATTCATTTTCAGGTCTTCATTTCGTCCTCTTTCAAAAACTGATATTTTACAATTGTTTCTATGTTCACACATCTTCACAGCATTAATTTAACTTTTATTCTACTTCTGACAACTCCAATATTCATTTTCATACGCCAAAGTGGACACCAACACACTATTATATCGTGTCATTTTTGTGACTATTGATAGTCGCTTCTTCATATCTGAATTTTTTTCAGGCTATTCTTCAATACCACGATTTTTTGTAGTTAAGATAAATTCGAAAATAATTAAACGTCTTTACAATCATAAAAGGGCAAAAAAATGTTCTTTATTTGCATGAGCATTTTTAGGAGATCGTTGTCTTAGATAAAAGATTAATGCGAAGAAAATTAAAATTGATCGTGATAATACATGTTCCCAAGGAATTCCAACAAATGTAGTCATAAATCTATGGAAGTATTAAGGACAAACTGCGAAGATATATTTTGTCATAATCTACCTTCTTTTTCTCTATTGCCTTTTTAAGATATAACATATACATGTATATACAGTAGTTCCCCGTTATCCGCTAATAGGTTCCAAACTTACGCATTCCCGCAGATGTCGAAATTCACGGATGATAAATAACCAACGGCTTCTCAATTACCAAAATTTTCTACGCATGTATCACTTTTGCAGTTTGAGGTGTAGCAACAAAATAAGTACGATTTTTTGTTTTTTTAGTACTTACCGAATATTCATTATTTTCATACATTCTAGTAATGACGGCGTTTTTTTTTATCATTTCTAGTCAAGATTTTTTATCTTTTCACTTATTGCAATCAGTTTACGAGATTTCTTTGTAGTTTTTGAGCCACCGTCCACTCATCTTGCGTGTCAAATGAATTGATAATTTAAGTAAGGGTTATCTCAACTCAAATATTGAAACACTGATCATAGCAAAAGATAGAGTGCGATTGATCACGTGGGGGACTTGAGATTAATAATTGGGTATTTTGTGGGCATCGTTGGTGGTATTGATTCGGCACGAGATTTAAAAAAACAATCATGAAAGGCAAATCACGGATAAGTGAAACCGTGGATAAATGAAACCGCGGATACCGATTTTACAAATAAAGGACTACTACTTTTAACACTTGCCTTACTATGCTAAAAAAATCCACCAGCTACGGTGCTGGACGCTAAGTGTCCAGTGAAAAATGTATATTTTAAATCAAAATTATGCAAAATCTGCTAGGTTATTTTTTGTAATTAGCTATAAAAATCATTTTATTATGTATTAAAACGTCGAATAATCAAATAAAATATAAGTCCTGGTCACTCGCTATCCATCACAAGGTGGCAAGTATTAATAATAAAAGGCCAATTTATATAGCTTCGTTTAAATAGCTGACTCTCATCAAGAGCGTTGTACTCACTCTCATTGATAAAAATGTTTGAACTCACTCTCATTGATAAAAATATTACGCAAAAAGAACAAAAACCAATTTATTGTAAGGATAGCACGGTGCTTGTTGTGGTCATTATATTAGAAATTTTCCCACATCTGCATTTGTTAAAAAAGACATATTTGGTAAGCAAAAAATACAGAAAACTTACCAAGGAAGACGAACTACAAACAAAATCTAGATATTTTAATGTGTAGTAGTAACACATTCTGCTTAAGTTGGAGTGTTGTGTAGTATAATGTTCATATATAATCAAAAAAAAAATTATTAGAAATCACTAAAAGGGCTGTCTTCAAGTCCTTCGTTAAATTACCCCCAATATCTTTAACACTTGGAGGTAAACAAAGTTCGAGATACTGTAAAGCTTCTTTGTAACCTAATTTAAGAATATTTAGTTACTTACTAAGAAAAACTAAGATCCTGAGAGTTTACAAAAAAATATTGGAAATTGGAGATCTTATTTATTGCTTGCGACTTTTAATCATATCAACGGCCTTAAGGTGGTATTGGATTAAGAAACAACGATTTAAATTATTTAACGCCTAAGGATTTATTTTTCAGGACTGAAACAACAGTTGATTGAGTGAAAAAAGGAGAGCCGACAAAAGAAGCAAGTCTGATTACCAGTTTTTTTCAAATATTATATACATATATCATTCCGGACCACATTATACTTTCAATGTATAGCAACAGAACATCTTGACCAACCTTTTCCAAGATGTTATTAACGTGTAAAAACCAGACTCAAACCCTTTGAAGACGGGTGTCTTACCAATCATGGAGGTTATTATTTCGTCTTAAAAGATTTCAATGAAACGTTTCCCTTTTAAAGATTTATTTCATTTATACTCGTACATGACAAGAAATTTATAAATACCATACACAATTTGAACAACTACCACAAACCTATCCTTTCCCGATTCCCAAAAAGATCCAAAAATTTCCAATAAATATCTTAACAGTCAGAACTTATCCGATGAAGGAGTAAGGTGTCCTACCATCGGACCGAAACTCCGAACAAGCTATCCATCACTTGGTGAGGTTATTAGGAAAAAACAACAGGTTATTTAATTTGGATACATATTTTAACGGATCTGGGTTTGTTGCCTTTCATTTGTCGTGTACCCAATAAACTAGGTCATTGCCTGTATCTCACTGAGGAGTTAATTATATCTCTGAATTTTCTATAATTTTTACAAATACAAAGCATAAGATACATTCACGATATCAAGAAAAAGAAACGCAATAAAAAATGAACGTCTTGATATTATTACAATAGTTTTTTGGGGAAGGACATAAAAAACACTAGTTTGAGTACTAAATTAAACCATGTATTTAGTGTTGCTGGTCCATTGGTATGGAGTGAATTTTCTTTTAGACTTTGACCGATTGACAATTTTTATTATTTTTAGATTAATCTAAAAACAATTAAGTTTAACCAGTGCTTTTTAATTAAAAGAATACTCTAGAAGAAACCAGGGATGCCATAGGAAGTCTGCTCACTTATAGTTTCGCTGTAGGGGTAGGTATAGAGGAGAGAGCGCTAGACTTTCCTATTGTAACACACATTATTCGCCTCTTCTACATCTATACACCTTCGCATACAATTTCTGCGATTTCTCTTACTTTTTACATATCCTTACAAAATATCATTTACTTGATCCAAGCATACTTTTCTTGGCCTATCATATCTCTACGTGTGTATGTTTGTTTGGCCAGAAATTTTTTCTTAATTTTTTCAAGTGCCCAAACCTTCATAGTGCTCTTCTTTCTCTTACTCCCCGCATCAACAGATTGCCGCCTGGCAATAAACCCGCCAGATTGTATTGCAATAAAAGTGTTAAATAAATCAACCTTAAGTTCACATTTATTCCAAATCGTTTCTAATTTTGACATACATTGTCATCCCATGTATCTTCCTAAGTACATACATAACTACGGCATTCATTCGGCCCTTTCAGTATTTTTCCACGTCAAGGTTTCACTTCCATTCATTAAAGATGATACGACATACTATTGTAGACTATCTTAGCAGACATCAATACTGCCCGGTCCGAGTTTATTTGTGTTAGTGCCCCATTCACTTTTTTTCTTATCGCTATACGCCATTCGATATCCCTTGTAACTCTTCTGTCATCTGAAAGGAAATTTGACCTAATCTTTCATTACTCACCTATGCATCGCGTTTACTTTTCTTTGACAATTTTCTATCATCATAACTATGGAGTTAAAAAGGGCATATTTTTGAAAATAATCCAATGCATTCTAATTTAGTGAGCTTTGAATATAAATCAATATAATTTTTTAAGATTGTATCGTTAAGATTGTATCGATTGTACCAAAAATAGTATCGTCAATACCTTGGTAAGTCAAATCTATCTCAATATAAGCTTGAGAGATGTTTTCACCCAATTTTAAATATTTTAACTCATCATTATCCTTTCAACAGACTCTTGAAGAATAAATACGTTTGAATATAAGTATTAAAAACTTTCTTTATCATATACCACAGTAAATTTTGTTTGTGATGTATCCTTACACTTGGCTACAAATATAGCTATCAAACAAAATCATTAATTTGTGTTGAAAATAATAAAAAGTTTTTATTCAGGTGTTTGGCAATATAAAAAAGATAATGTTTCAAAACAGATCTGGTGCCAGTTAGGTTGATATTTCAATATCACGAAGCATGAATTGAGCACAAAGTGCTCACTACAGGACCGGATCAAGGTAATTGTACCATTCTCCAGCGAATATTGGTCCGTTATACTAGTAGCTTATTGAGACCATACATAATCTGCATATGCATATCCATTGAGTGATCAAATTGAATTTCAATCACTGTTACCGTTTGTTGAGTGCGCTGATACACAAAGGGTTCAAAGTGTATAAATAATGATTATTTTTACTAGTGATGTATCAATGGATGAAAGACAAAAGAACAAAGACATAAAAAATGATGAATTGTGATAAACAAATGACATAGTTGAATATTACATAAAAGATAAATGGCTAAAACAAATTAACGTTTCGGATGTGAGTGTTTGAACTAATCAGCTGTTATAATGATTCAATAAAAGACATCCAGAATAACTATTCAAGTACTAGTACTTGCAAAAACCTTTCATCAAAAGTATTTATGCTCACTTGAGGAAAAGTATTTATGCTCACTTGAGGAAAAGTATTTATGCTCACTTGAGGAAAAGTATTTATGCTTACTTGAGGAAAAGTATTTATGCTCACTTGAGGAAAAGTATTTATGCTCACTTGAGGAAAAAAATCACATTATAAATTAAATATTCACAAATATATTTTTATAGGGATCTTTCAATAAGCTAATGAGAATATTGATTTAGTGCGAATATAGTTTTTTTAACCGCGGTTTCATTATTTTTGTATTATAACTTGAAGGATAGTTAAAAAAAAGAAGTTTCGTGGAATAATATTGTATATTTCAATGACACTTAACTTTTGAGTTATATTCAATCGGTAAGCAAGATAGTATTAACTGCTTTATTTGTATTTGTATGCAAAGTAAATCATATTATTTAATATTTCATAATACTCAATATTTACGTACTTCTGTCGTATGATTGTGGTCTGTTTCAGAAACAAACTAAAATTTGTATTTTTTTAAGGCATAATTTGTTATGAAAACTTAAATGAACCTTAATTATCTAAAAACTTTTGTTTGAAATCATCAGAAGAAAACAAGAAGTGGCAGAACTAAAAAAAAAGTATGTAAATGATGAACAAAAACACATAAAATGTTTTAAATTGTTTTTAATGAAAAATGATTTACATATATGTAAAGATTTCGACACGATATTTAAAGAACCTTAATTCATAGTTTGTATTAACAGCTTTAAAACGTATTTAATAAGATAACAATATTTCACTTTCGTTGTCTACAGTACAACCAGGCGAGCCAATGCTGGTTAGAAGGAAGAAGCTCTGCAAAAAAAACTTTTTTGCAAACTTTCAAATAAATATCTGAATAATTTTTGGCATAAAGTTTCAGAAAATTTTTTACATTTATTATTTTTAAAATCGTGATCAGAAAAGAGATCATAAGAAACAAAAAACTGTGTTTTAGAAATCTTTTGTTTACCTTTCTTACAACGTATGAAAAAAAAACCTTAAATCATTATTGTTCAGCATAAATAATTTACAATAATCTCCTTTTCTGTCATTAACAATGGACAAGTAAATCTCTTGGGGATTTAAAAGATTATCGTTTGTTTCAGGATCAGACATAGTTTTTGATATTCAACTCTACCCCTATGTTAACTATTATATTATCCCACTCCATCACCCATCACCCATCACCCATCACCCATCACCCATCGCCAAGTTACCAGTCCACTCCTGGTACGGTCTGCCTCCCACTCAATCCCACTCCATTATAAATGATTAAGTACTCGTACCATTGGATTTACAATGCTCTACTTTTGTTAAGCTGTTATATTTGGAAACCACTTACTATATGTGTTATTATTTAATAGTTATTTAACACTTTCATGCAAATACATCTTGCCGATGTATTGCTTTAAAGCATTTTATTGGTATACTTGACCGTATCTTCAACGTAATGTATAAAAACAATGTTTGATGAAAACTGAAAAAAAATAGATAAATCTCAAGCAAGCAAGGGATAAGAATGAGAAATAATTGTATGGAAGTTAGAGACGAGGAATATTTTGAGGAAAATAATGCGTCTTTAGTTTATTCGTAAATATCAATAATGAAGTGCTATATTTGATCGAACCAGGAAGATCTTTCCAAAGTCGAGCCAAGTGAGCCGCAAAATATGATGTATAGAACTGTGTATGATGTATTCTTGTACAAAATATTCTGTTGTCACCAGATCGGAGGGATTAGATATTAACTTGTATATTAAAATTGTACTAGTTATGGGAAGGTTTAATTTATTTAAAAGAACAGTTTAATTTTGAATGAATTACAAATTTGAGTAAAAGGCTAAACCTGGGATGAATGGAGACAGGTGATGCACCAGGTTCCAAACCTGGGATGAATGGAGACAGGTGATGCACCAGGTTCCAAACATAGCAGAGGACCACGACGATCAGCATTAAACACGTGATAAATAAGGGGAAAGGGGAAAGTTTGAACGTAGGCATTCATTAGAATAATGAAAAAATCTTACAAAACATTAAATATGCGTTTATTGAAGTTGCATTTGTACATTTTCTCTTCCAGATTTTCGAGTTTGAATTCCAACGGTGGCCTAACTTATGATTTGTAACATTTTCAGTTTTAGATGTTTGAAATTAAATTAAAAAGTAAAACAATAAACAATTTATGAGTGTTGTTATTTGGACAGTTAATTTTTTTATAATTCGACGCGGGCTTATCCCCTGGCCTGCGACAGTCAAGTATAGGCCCAATGTGACATCGTCATCCCGCGGCAGGATGACGATGTCACATTGGGCCTATACTTGACTGTCGCCTTGCTGCGGCAGGTAAATGGTTACACACACATACAAACCGTCACTCCATTTCCGTGTCGGGGAAGGTAAAATTTCAAACTTTTCTTTCACGGCATTTTTCTTCCCCGTCACACACACATACATATATTACTCCTTACATTATCTAATTACAAAATTTCATTTACTTCGTACAACTATATTTTTCTCGGTCGTCCTCTACTAGGACATCTATCCTTGTATTATAAATTTGCAAAGTCACCAATCCGTTCAACATATTACATGCAAATAAAAAAACACCTGTAAAAGTCAGAACTGAAATTTTAAACTGAAAAAGGAGAGTAAATCATTTGTAATAAAATGTACTTTTTTTTTAAATTACCAATGATTGAGAGGGGAGGAAAAGGTAAAAAAAATATAATGTAGAATAAATAGGGGGAAGGATATAGTGTGACATTTAAGATAGAATCATTAATTCTTCTTTTCGCTTTTTTAAACCCCCAATGAGGTTTATGTAAACCAAAAGTAATTTTCTGAATAAATCAAATTTTACTAATACATTTCCTATTTTTTTAGCATTTGTAACATGGTTTAAAAAATGAGGAACATTTGTAGAATGATTAATGACATTTTATCCTTGTTTGACTTTAAAATATGCTTATTTTTTATTACCCTCAAGTCTCCCGGGTGTTAGCATACAAGTAATGGATATTAAATTTATGAATCATTAAGGTGCGACACAAATTAGAGGAGTGGCGGCTGTAAAGGAAGTTAAGGTGCGGTTTAACAAAGGGTGAAATATGTCATTATTCACCTTACTGTTTATTTATTTAAGATTAAAGTAATTATAATACCAATTACCAAGATCTACCCGGAGCGCTCTAAAGTTCATCCGATGATATAAAAATGTAAAATTCAAAAACAGATATCTCTCAAATAGCACATACCTGTCGATAATAATAAATATGTAATGGCAGATGTCGTACTCTTTTCACTTCTGTTAATAAAATGAGGCGCGAGCTGTAGTAATTTAATTACAAGGGAGGATATTAAATGTGTAGCAATGTGACCTAATAATGGTTAGCATGTTTGCTCAACACCCTAACGTTCCGAGTTGATTCCCGGTGGATATTAAACTGTTTTTTAATCTGAATTTATTGTTGTGATGACGTTTACCAGCTGTCTTAAAACTAAACTCTTGCATAGTAACATATAATACGAAATACCGTTAATAAAAATTAACATTTTTGGGATCCTTGAAGACTTTTCATCAAATTTATGACAAAAGGACGTTAAATTGACCTTTGTCATTTTACGACTTTATAAGAACAATTCAGAACTTTTAGTTCCATGAAATGAAAGAAAAATCTGATATCAAAGAACAATTACACGAAATTAACACCAAACCTTTTGATTTTAAATATTTCTTTGATAAATGAATTTCATGTTTTTTGTTCTAGTTTTTCTACTTCTTTTGTAAAAAAAGGAAGCAATTGAAATATATATTGTATATGAGTATATATTGTTTTTATATAAATTGTTATTTTTAAACTTACAAATTCAAGTTTTATTTGATAAAGTGAATAAATAACAGAACATTCAAATATCAATTTACAATTTCACTTTTTTTCCTCAATAAAACGTTTTGTAATTCGTGAAAGAAAATCAAACAAAAAGTAATGTGGGTTTTCATTAATTTTCTCCTAATGCTTAAGTTATAGCAAGAAGTCAAAATGTAATATCTATAAAATGTCAGGATATATTTTATAGGTGTTTTTTTTTCTTGCCAAAATTTTCATTTTTACCGTTTCCTTTATTCATGACGTTCGTTTTATCCAAGTATTATTTTTTCGATTCATATGGTACCCTTCGCATATTTGAACTGGTGCTTAGGATCTTTTGGAGAGTGTGACTGTGAAATAACATTGTTTTCGGCATTTTAAAAAGCATAGTAGGCAGGTAACGCACTCGCGCTTCGTTATTGTACGTTTTGGCAATGCTCACGCAAAGAATCTAATGCATGGACCATTAGGAATAGAATCCAAACCCCCCTTCGTGTGAGAGTCAAGCGTCTTATAAACAAGGCCACGGAGGTCGTCACTTGAACTATGTCACGATTTCACTTGATCCAATTATACATTTTATGTTCTTTCTGACACATGCAGCTCAATTTCGTTTAGATATTTCAGTTAAAATATGTCAGAATCGCTGTCTAAAATGAACATGTATGTACATTTAAAGAGGCATAAGTAAGAACTGAAAGTAGGAAAGGAGAATAGTAGAAAAGAAGGTTTAATAAGAGAAGGAACGGTATTTACCTTAATGAAAGTGGTGCCCATTATTAACATTTTCTTACCTCTTATGACTGGTCTGCTCTCTTAAGACCTTTAAAGCAGTGGCGGAACTAGAATTCATTATTTTTTATCATCGTTTTGGAGGACACTCAAATTGAGAAGATAATATTTTGTTAAATAATCTTACAGCTCATAATTTGTCTTGATGTTAAGTGTTATGAATTCTACTAATTGTTTTTGAAAATTATTGTTGACAAATTTAAAGGTCTGAAGATAAAAGAGCAGTATGTCATAGTCACATACGGTTGTATTGTATAACATAACCATTGTACCCAGTCGGTCCAATGCGAAAAGCGACTGACGAGAAATGAAATACAAGATATTGTTTATTTTTAGTTTACGTTACCTATTATTCAAAATACACTCCTTGTGAGTCAATACAATACTAAAAGCTTTAAAATTTTCTGAAGCAGTCTTGAAACTCATTCTTCGGAATTGCCTCCGAAATCGAGGTTGAAGCCTTCTGGATGTCTGAAATCGTGTCAAAACGCTTTCCTTTCATCGCCAATTTCAGTTTCGGGAATAGCGAGAAGTCGTTTGGAGCCAAATCAGGTAAATCATACTTTTTTTGGCCAAGAAATTGTTAGTTTGCCCAAATTGCTAATGAGCTACTCGATGAGCCTAGTAGACGTACAACGATCATTTTGAAGAATTTCAGCCGCTTTTTGAACATTTTCTTCAATTCGAACAGTCAATGATGGTCCAGGCCGTGGATCATCTTCAATGCTCTCTCTACCATCACTAAAACTTGCATACCGCGTTTTTACGACTCAATGTTTCACTGCCATAAACAGTTTGAATCATTTCAAAAGTTTCTGCACTTTAACCCAATTTAAAACAAAATTTAATGTTGACACATTATTCCTTTTCCGACTGAGATTTAGAAGGTCAATTGTAACGTAATTACGAATGAACCAGCGATGCCAGCACTTGATCAGCGATGATATGTACGAGTATACCTATATGATATAAGAATACGCATCAAAAAAATATTATTTGAATTAAATTACGTTCATGAAATATATATGTTATATTAGACTTTTATTGGCAAATCGTATATCTTGGAAAAATGATACTCAATTTCGTTATATTTCAAAGTTAAATATAAATTAAATAGGATATGTTAACTGAGATTTCTGTTCTCTCCAGCTTCGTTCGACTGTCAAACTTAATCCGAAGTTAAAACAATATATTTGACAAAACTAACATACTTTTAAAACCTTAAGGCAAACAAATATTAAGACTTGTTTCTTAAAAACGGCATGCGTGTTAACTTTGTGATATCATACTGATTTTTTAATAAAATAAATTAAAATATTATTTTTCTTCGTATTTGTCACTGCTTTAAAAGTTGAGTCAGCTGGTTTCAAAGACCACTGTGTTCTTCGTCAGGTGTTGAAGAATATAATTAAACGTTTTAAATACAAAGTATCACAACTGAACAACTGAAATTCTTTCTGAAAGAATATTGCGATAGGTTCCGATATTATATAAAATCAACTCCAAATAAAAAATAGTCCTATCTTCAACTATGCTCTATTGACTTTGTTTCCTATTTCTAAACACCGTTCAATATCCCTTTTAACTCTTTCATCACCTGAGAAAACAGTACCCAAATAACAGAATTCATCAACTTGCTCCAATATTTCATTGTTCATTCAAACTCCGCATTATTAAAAAAAAAGATATCTACTTCTTAAAAGAGTGAAATAAAATATTATATTTTACCATAGCATATATTCTGTCAAGGAATTATCAAAAACACGCATGGTATCCGCCCATGCTCAAGGGAAGCAAAAAAATCTACTCCTTAATATTCGGCAAGGGCATAGAGCATAAATTCAGTCTCTCGATTAATAATCCCAAAATCTGGATTAACTCTCAGGCCACAGGGAATAGGCTCAATGGCGATACGTTATATTGTAAGGACCTTGATTTCACAAAAATGTGTATCATCTCCAAATTCTATGGCAGGAAACGAAGAGAAATTATTTATTACTTACTCGTACGTGTATGGTATACCCGGAATAATTAAGAACTTGCACCTTAATCCCATTATCTTAGCATCGCTGTATTGTTTTTACTTTAAGTTGCGAAGAACATTGAATGTATCCTTTTCCATCAATTTATTTCAATCAATTAATCTCTGTTTTATGTATTTCTTATAATATCACCAATTCTCCCATCAGCTTAATTTGTTTTAATGTCTTCATTCCTTTATATTCTGATGAGTAACCAAAACGTTTGATTATCTTGTAGTCCGCTTAATGAGACACTCGTTTTTCAGCTCGGTGGCAATTGAAAAAGGGTTCCCGAGGGGTTTTTACGTGAGGCTTGTTTAACACTTTTCTAGAGAGGTAGAATAGGTTGCCATATGACAATTAATCTTTCAGATTGATCTGTATTCAGTGAAAATGTAAATCAAGACTTTATTTTAAGCCAATAAAAAGTTTCTCAACTGTCGCTGATATTTTTGAGCTAAGACATATGTCATCTTATCTCAGTCTCCTTTAGTTTATCGATGAGGATTTAACTTTCTTTTGTTTGTGGTGGTATTACCAGCATGTACAACGTTTTATTACAAGGTGCATACCTATTCCAGTATTAATTAATACAAAACCTCGATACTTTTAAGTTGGAGAATATGTTGACTCTCAGCCACGTTTTTCAAAATGTCCACAACACATCCGCATCACCAATGTCTTTTTGTATATATTGTAATACCATTTGATACAGTTCCACCTGGCGGATAAATTGTCTTGATTTCTACACCTTACGAAACTGGTATGAAAAAACCTAAGTGGTGACTACCAACTGAGTTTTATCAACTAGGAAATCAAGTTTCCCGTTTAAACAACTCTTTCGTGAAACCACATTTATGAGCATACAGTTGTAACGATGGTCATTATCAATGTAGCGTGTGTCCTATTAGAACGTGCTGATGATTTTGATATCGACATCGCTATCTTCGTTTTAGTCGATCTGCGTTACTTCTCGTTCAGAGTCATCAATATAGCGGATTGCTTATCTCTATAAGTCATGATGATCTTGATTTGTATTCAAATAAATATAGACTCAGGAATGCGGATATAAAAAGCGAAAGTGACAGCGGGTGATAA
>OX463851.1:6265625-6340699 GCA_949825065.1 Odontocerum albicorne
CAATTCTGCCTCGGTCAAAACTGCTGGCCCAGATAGAGAAGATCTCTCCACAAGACAGTTTTCACGCTTCAAAACGAGGTAACGTGCAACATATATTCTTTTTTCATTTTTATTTGTACCATCTCCTGCAAAACTGCAGCTCTGAAGGAAGAAGTTATGCATTTTCGTACCACGCGCGAAGGTTTAAAAGTCGAAACATTTTTTTTACATTATTTATATACTTATATAAATATTTATACGAGTATCTAGATTAGTGCCCGATTTCTGCCTTAACTTGTATTATCCTTGACATATCTACGTGCGAGTATAAGTGAGGGAAATATTTTCAGATTCAAGGATTGCTTATGATGGATTGAGGCTGTTAAGCCCCTGTATACATATTATCTGATCATTTCTGCCTTAACTTGTATTATCCTTGACATATCTAAGTGCGAGTATAAGTGAGGGAAATATTTTCAGATTCAAGGATTGCTTATGATGGATTGAGGCTGTTAAGCCCCTGTATACATATTATCTGATCATTTCTGCCTTAACTTGTATTATCCTTGACATATCTAAGTGCGAGTATAAGTGAGGGAAATATTTTCAGATTCAAGGATTGCTTATGATGAATTGAGGCTGTTTAGCCCCTGTATACATATTAACTGATCATTTCTGCCTTAACTTGTATTATCCTTGACATATCTAAGTGCGAGTATAAGTGAGGGAAATATTTTCAGATTCAAGGATTGCTTATGATGGATTGAGGCTGTTAAGCCCCTGTATACATATTATCTGATCATTTCTGCCTTAACTTGTATTATCCTTGACATATCTAAGTGCGAGTATAAGTGAGGGAAATATTTTCAGATTCAAGGATTGCTTATGATGGATTGAGGCTGTTGAGCCCCTGTATACATATTATCTGATCATTTCTGCCTTAACTTGTATTATCCTTGACATATCTAAGTGCGAGTATAAGTGAGGGAAATATTTTCAGATTCAAGGATTGCTTATGATGGATTGAGGCTGTTAAGCCCCTGTATACATATTATCTGATCATTTCTGCCTTAACTTGTATTATCTTTGACATATCTAAGTGCGAGTATAAGTGAGGGAAATATTTTCAGATTCAAGGATTGCTTATGATGGATTGAGGCTGTTGAGCCCCTGTATACATATTATCTGATCATTTCTGCCTTAACTTGTATTATCCTTGACATATCTAAGTGCGAGTATAAGTGAGGGAAATATTTTCAGATTCAAGGATTGCTTATGATGGATTGAGGCTGTTAAGCCCCTGTATACATATTATCTGATCATTTCTGCCTTAACTTGTATTATCCTTGACATATCTAAGTGCGAGTATAAGTGAGGGAAATATTTTCAGATTCAAGGATTGCTTATGATGGATTGAGGCTGTTGAGCCCCTGTATACATATTATCTGATCATTTCTGCCTTAACTTGTATTATCCTTGACATATCTAAGTGCGAGTATAAGTGAGGGAAATATTTTCAGATTCAAGGATTGCTTATGATGGATTGAGGCTGTTAAGCCCCTGTATACATATTATCTGATCATTTCTGCCTTAACTTGTATTATCCTTGACATATCTAAGTGCGAGTATAAGTGAGGGAAATATTTTCAGATTCAAGGATTGCTTATGATGGATTGAGGCTGCAATCTCTGAAATATTTATTTGTAAAAAGTATTAAAAGCTTTTTCTTCTCAAAACAATGCAGGCACAAACAAAAGAGTTTATGCCGGATATGAATCAATACGTGAATGTCTATTTAGGATAGAAATATAAATTTAAAATCATTTCGTGTCGTGCAAAGTTCAAATGAAATACGAGTACATTTTATAAGATTGAATTATAAACTTCTTTGTTTTAACGCTAATTACCTTAACTTCCACGACACTTGTTTCTCTCTAGTATCTTAAAAGTCTTTTCGAAATGATCCCTGTTTGCTACGATTAGGTCGAAGTAGTGTTATGCTGTATCGGAACATTTCATTCAAAATGTTCGTTTGGGTCAATAGATCACTCACACTTTACTTCCGATGTACTCGTAACATGACATCAGCTGTACCCACCTGAGTTTGTTACCTGTTACTTGTTACTTGTCGGGATTATTCCTCTTGAAAAGACCCTCGAGGTAGAAGGGAAAAACAGGTGTTCCGGTTATTAATGGAATTAGTTAAATAAAATAAATAATTTGATATTAAATATTCTAATGCGGAGTTTCTCCAAGTTAGAGCTGAAATCTTCGACAAATATTTTTTTTTAAAACCATGGATGTTTTTATCTACATAGTTATGTTTTAAGAACCATGAAAAAAAGGAAGGTTTTTTTAATTTAATAAAATTCAAGGAGTTTTGACTATTTTATCTCAATAAAATAATAAAATTTATCTCAATTATTGAACTCAATAATTATTTACTAACAAATTAATATATGTTTAAAAACAAAACAAATACATTTATTGGTATGAACTCGTTAATGGCAGTTATTTTATTAACAGAAAATATTTAAAGCGGTCTCCTGTGAAATGTTTGGCCAGTTTTATTATCTGAAGTTAAAAAGAAAACACTTCAAGATCGAACTGTGTTTATTGAAAATACGAATAACTCTCTTTTTCTTTACAATTAATGTAAAATATTTAAAATACTAATGATCATTTTAGAAAATAATTGGAGGCAGCTAAAAACGTATACTAGGGAAAATGCGTAAGGAGTTGATGAATGACAGATTAAGCAATGTTATTATATAGAATGATTGTGTATTAAAAACGGAAGTGCAAAGTAGAGACAATAAGAGTTTTTAAGGTAGTTTGAACTTGTTGAAAGAGTGGGGGACGAAATGCTGACTTAACAAATTAAAATTGTAAGCAAAAAAATATATCATGGTAAACGACAACCAAGAAAAATGAAGTTGTACTAAATAAATTAAAGGAGTAAGAAAAATATAAGAACTGTACTAGGAGATGTTTAGAAGTGAAAAAGCGAAGAAAAAATGTAATGGTAGAAGAGTTTGGTGCTCTGTCCGTTTTATCTACCCCAACAGAGAAATGGGTGATAGTCTGTATCCTTTTCTTACTGATTCGCTTCAAGATCTGGAAGATCTGGAAGGTGTCCAACAGTTCGCTTCCTGTGTTACAGACAATGGGGATGTCAATTGATAATACCTAAGGAATAATATTGGCCAAATGCCTAAATAAATCTAGAGAAGTCTGGAAGTACGTAAGTTAAAAACAACAACTTCTTGGCTTTGCATAACAATCCAAATACGAGTATGTATAATCTATAAATTCTACGAATAAAACAAATTTCAAAAAAGGTTTTTAACTTATTGAGATTAAGACATTTTCCCTACATAATCAGATATTTTTGGTGATTTATTGTATGAGATGATTTTACGAAGTGTGTGCTGGAATTTTATGTTTGATGTTCTTTGATCATTCTCTTCCCTGATAGGGATATAACTTAATGGTATGTGTATATGTTGGTAAAGCAAATAAACTTTTATATGGGGCTTAACACATCCCCTATTCAGTCATTTATCCCCATTATTTCACATCAGTAATGCTTGGTTGAGGTTCTTATTGCAGAATATTCATATATATATTTACACAATTAATATAATTATATCAAACATAGAAACAATAAATAATCCTGAATAAGTTTTAATTCCAAAAAATATCAAACTAGTCACAAAACAGGAACTGAGTTTGTTCGTTCAAAATCTGTTCACCAAATAGCTGTGGACAAAAAATATTTGCCAACTGCTGAAAATACTTTGAATAGCATAAAAGGGTGCATGCAATACAGCTTTTAACAATCAACTACCATTATAAATCTGGGCACAGTAAAAAAGTTTATCAATAAAAGGTTTCAACAGAGAGTTGAATACGCTCAAGTTTTTTAAATTATTTGTAACTATTCAAAAGTTTTGTCAACAAGTCAACTAGTCCATACAGAACAAAATTCAATAGCTGTGGACTACACTACGGTTGCTCTTGATCGTTCGCTCGAAAATATTCCTTCGTTTTAAATAAATATTCCACAATCCGAGAATCGTAGTTTGCTTCTGAATTTGTCTAGGTTTTCATTAAAACTTTTCTGTATACAAATAAAGCAAAGATTCGTATGGGTTTGCGGAAGTTTGTATACGGAAGAGTTCTTGGCAATATTATACGCCAGTTCTTTATTAAAGAAAAAAATGTATCTTGCAATTATCTTTGATTCCTCTGGTTAAAATTATTCATTTGTAAAAAATATTAATTATTTTACAAAATTGTAGTGAATTAGTGAATTGTAAATATTTTAGAATTGGCAAAAGTATCTCACAATATAGGAAATAGCTCTTTCCCAGGGGGAGAGCGATGAGAGACGAGCGTTTGGAGGTCTTCACATAGGCTTATGACTGATGCAAATATTGTGTGTGATGAGAAGTTGTTGGATAGGATTTTGATACGCTTTTTCAAATTATGATGCAGTTGAAATAGTCTATGGTATGTGATTAAAGCTTTTGATTAAAATGTGTAAAGATGTGAATGCAAGGTGTGAATGTTTCAGTATTTAGAACAAATATAATATAGGATTTTTCAACTAAGCAATAAGATCACTTTGTTATAGGCCTTGCCTAGTGAAGTGATTGTCTATATCCACAAAACAGAACGATTTTAGCAATGTTCTATATTTGTACTCTACAGAACGACTTTCCATTAAAACGGTGTAAATCTTAAATGGTTTATTCTGGATATTCAAAAATTGGAAAAAATATTTTCGTATAAAACTTCTCCACAGGTGTGCGTGAGATGCGAAAGAAAATTCTCGGCCACGTTATCTTGGAGTGTCCTGTACCGTGACATATAATTTCTACTAACACATAAAGGTCTCTTACTCTTTCAACATATTTCATATATTTGTAATTAATTATTGACTAATTTACGAGTACATTGCTTTAAATCGTTATTGGTAAAAATCATCCTCGTTATAGAATAGAATGCTTAGTAAAAAAAGAGATACGTTTCCTAACAGCATGAAGGTTTATTCATTTAACATTTAATACAGGTTTAACTATATCAAATGTTAAATAAATCATTATATTATTTATGCTCCCTGGTGATGTGGTGAAAGCCTTCAAACCGGTAGGGTTATAACGTTATAGAAAGTGGAATAAACCGTATTTGTTAAAACAAATTACAACGTCTAAATATAACATAATGACAATGTAACTTATGCTTTTATGTGAAGTGACTCAGTTATACTCGTACCTACCAAGTTTACTAAGGAGTTCAACCTTCATTTATCCACCGAGGTATGGAAAATATCGATATTGAAAAATTCATTTAAGTTCATTTCGTGTGTAAGTGGTGATGCGTTCAAGAGTTCAGTTCGTTAAAACGGTACCGAAAATAAAATACGTTCACAATGGCGTAAATAATTGTTCGATATATTAAAATTAAAAGTTTGTCAATCAACAAGGGGTTTAGTATTTTTCATGTTAGCATTTGTATATGTATAACAGGTGCGTAGATCTTTCTAACGCTTAAGAAATGATATTCAAGAATACCACTTGAAAATGTGGGATAGATCTACGGGTATAATACATACTCTTTAGAAAGAAGATGTCGCAGAAACATGTTGTGTACGAGCTCAACTACCAGCTACCAGGCAACCCTGGATTCCTCATTGGTTCCATATTATTTAGCCACACTCTAATCTATAACGAACCAGTGAATTATAAAGAGATTTTATAACAGTACCACCATAAAATATAAATTCATTGACATAATGTATAATATTTTTTTTTAAAAAGCCAGTACTTGTAGAAAATCCACTTAACAGTATTCTGAAGGTTGTTTGAAAGTAAATACGAATTGATTGCATGGTAAATGTAAGGATCTTCATCTTACAGCCATATATCACACTTTTCCCATGATTTGTTCAGTCAGTTGTGCACTGATAAAGGATCAACATACCTCGATCTTTATTGCAAAATATTACTTCCTTTGCGGAATTTTACATTAAGGCTTTGTGTTTTTTTCATGTTCGACTTTATGCAGTGTTGTTTAACAAAATATAACCTTAAACATTCGAGCATTTTATGTTGAATTCAAAATCTTTCTATATTTTAAAAATAATTCCTCGTACACATGGCTGGACTACGGGTGTTTTTCCCCCTCACGAGCCTTAAAAATGGATGCCCCCAAGGGTCAATACTGAGTCCCCTACTCTTTAGCCTATATACATCCGATCTTTCAGATGTGATAAGGAACCGTAGCTACCAATGTATGCGGACGATACTCAACTTTACTATTCATTTGGAAATGATGAGGTTCAGTCTGTTACTCAACACATAAATTATGGTCTCGATCGGCTGATGATATGGTCTAAGAGGTATGCGCTTCTCTTGAACCCTTCGAAATCGGTTATGATTGTTATGGGTACAAGACAACAAGTCGAAAAGTTGAACGAGCCTTTGGAAATAAAGATTGGTAACGTGACTGTGCCTACAGAGAGCGTGGTGCGCAATTTAGATGTGTATATGGAATATGACTTAATATTCCAGGCTCACGTTAAAACTTAATTACAATGGGATTTTTCGTGGCTTAAAAATATTTATCGCATTCGTCAAAACCTGTCGATTGAGGCTAGACGTAGAATAACCGACGCGCTCATTATCCCAATAGTCGAGTGTGGTGATTGCATCTATGGGCCGTGCCTTTTAAAGAAAACCGAAAAAAACTTGCAAAGATTAAAAAAATGCTTGTTGTATGTATTGTTTCAACATTCCGCCCAGAGGACGCATCACTTTTTTTGAGAGCTTTTAAAATTATTGACATGAAACAATGACGGTTTCTTCACTTAAGCGTACTCATGCATAAAATTACCAGTGCAAAAATGCCACTTTATCTCTTCGAAAAACTTAATTGGGCTGGAAACTCTCACGGCTACGAAACTAGAAGCAGAGAAACTCTTTTACTGATCTCAAACCATAATCTAACACTATTCAAGGGATAAATCTCATACTCAGCCAGCAAATGCTGGAATGAGTTGCCCCAGGCCTTGAAGGAGCGGGTGAATAGTTGTACCTTCAGAGATGCTCTAAAGTGTTATCTTCTGGGTGGTTAATGGGTTTCTTAGTGGTTAATAGGTCTCTTATTTGCTTTTTTTTCTCATTCTTATATTACTGCTTAACTATTTCAATGTATTGTGTCGTAGTTTTTTTTTATGTGTAAACATCATTTCCCATTTATCATTTTACTTTCATAAAAAATAGACTCCTTTGAGACTTTTCTTTTTTTCGTTCTTGCTGACAGTTAACCTGAGGGTTTACTTTTTATTTTGTTTTCTGCCATACGTCTTTTTGTTTTTTAATCTAGATATGTGGGGGTGTGGGCTGGAAACCCCCCGATGCCCTTGCGGTTCGGCTCGCCCTACATTGGTGGGGTGTATCTCGGCTGGGGGAATTTTTGTGGGATGAGCTCGGACCTTTGAATGTCTTCTATCTTGAATGTATTTTTTTGTCATCTATTTATTTTCTCTTATTCTACATGTTCAAGGGTGTGGGCTGAAAAACATCTGAGGTTCTCGTAGCTGGGCTCGCCCTATATTGGTGGGGTGTATCTTGGCCGGGGGGATGTTATTAGATGAACCCAGACCTTTTGATAGCTTCTGTTTTTTTAATATCTTCTCTTTTTAATGTGTTCTTGAAATATATCTAAATGTATTATGTACATACTATGTTGCTATCAATAAACCTGTATTTATTATTATTATTATGGTGAATAACCATAAACCACGGAAAACTGTTCCTCTGAAATATACGAATAGGTAGGCAAACAAGTGGTGGAATAAAGACTGCAGAAGATTATCAAGTTCACGCTATTTTAGAGTTGTTTATCTGAAGCTCAGCATTAGAAAGACAACATTAGAAACACACATGTGAAATCAAGCTTATGTACGATATAAAATGAGATATTTTTTCAAATGTATTAAAAATTCCGTTTCAATTTCATTTAATAACAGATAACCAATACGTGTTACCTATTAAAAAGTTTATTAACAAAAGCTATTAACATGTCGTAATTTTTATTTTTGATCTTATGTTAGATGTTTTAACTTTCCCTTTAAGCTCAAATGATGTGCCTATGTTAAACATAAAAGATTCCGAAACCCTTGAAACAAGCGAACTTGATATGTTCATATTGAACAGGATGTAACTTTCAGGAAATAAGACAAAGTTTATTTCGGATTATCAAACCCAGAGATGTCATCCTGGCTACAAATATAGACCTAACTACTTTGATTCCGGAAATTGATTTCTGCGCGAATGATTCCGTTTAAGGAACAATTTACTTACTTCAAAAAGCTAAACTTCATATATAAAAAACTGTTCATGAAAATATACTAAAATAGGTTAAAAAAAATATTCCAAAAAAATTATCAATTATGGGGGTAAAATAGATTTATAACATATTTTGTTTTATTCCCACTGTAACTGAAATTAATCCAACGTTTTAATAAACAAATAAATTAATTCTTTATAAGACGTATTTATTTTTTATATTTTTTCATAACTAGCTATTTTACAAAAAATATCTTAAAATCGGAGCTTATTTTTAATTTATTTTTTTTCACCTGGCGAGTTTATTGCCATGTGGCAATCTCTTCCAATCAGCCAGAAAGATGTTTTAATGGGCCCTAAGTGAAAACCAGACTGGAATTCCATTTAAAAAAATCTTGATTCCAGCGGGGATCGAACCCGCAACCTCCGGATCGGCAGACAAGCGTCTTACTACCAGTACACGGAGGTCGTCGTTATTCTAGTCTCATAATTTTGTGAAAGTATATAAAACCGTTTTCTATTATGGTTTTTTTTTTTATATACTCGTATATATATAGTTAGTTTAAACATTTAATAAAAATAAAAATATCATATTTAAATTTAACGTGTGACAATAAAACACTAGTGTCATTCGTTTAGAAACAGAAAAACCAACCAACAGGGTTGCTAACAGTTTAAATTAAAAATGCACAATGTAATTTTTTTTTCACATTTATTGTCAACATTTAAAAAAAAAACAATGAAGAATTGTAAAGAAAAAAAATATTTCACTACTAAAAAAACATAAATTTGATGACTGGGATTAATTAAAAAAATATTTGATACCTTGTCACATTATTTATATCTTTTGCCATTTCACAATTATTCAATGTCAATTAAAGGCCTTTTAAATGTTTAAAAGTGCCCAGGAGTCAAAATTGCCTTCGGTCTCAGCAATCGTCCCTTCAGGTTTAGAAACCCTAGAGTACTCGCAGTTCTTCATTGAACGTGTTGGCAGCACTACCGTGTGCGAGTATTGTTTCCAGACGAACTCTTTTACAAGACAGGAACCCTTTTTTGGGTACCATCGGGAATTGAACCCAAAACCCTCGAGGTGGAAGTCAAGATCTTACCAATAGGCTACGGAGATTGTTATTGCAGATTAGTTATAGGGATCTTATTTATATTTAATTAGACGATTAATATAAATCAATAGTTTTCTATTGTTTCAATAATTAAGGCGCATCTTCGTCGACATCCATAATTAAAGGAATAAAACAAAAAAATCTTTTGCTTTTACATTGAATCAATTATTTTCTGTTCCTTATATAAAAGCAAAAATAATTTAATTAGGTTGAGTTTAAAATGATATGTTTATAATTTTCATTTATATTTTTCATTTTAGCGACTTCAAAAGCCCAGAAAAATATTTTTCAGTGTATCAAAAATATTTAATATTAATAATACAAAAGAAATTTCAAACTCCGGCTGAAACAACATAGAAAGCTGACAGTTAATTGAAATATAAGACTTGAACAAAATACAATTACGATATTTTGATAAATATAACATTATTGTTGAAATTACGAAGACTTCCGCAATTTTCTTACACAAATACAATTCAATTGTTCAACGAAAATTAATTATACCATTCGGTGTTTATTTAAATCATGGAATAAATTTAAATTCTTTAATGAGCCTTTTTGATAACTGAAAAGAAACAAATAAATTTTAATTTGAAAAGTTAACGAAACATTACTTCTGTAGCACAGTAAAATGAAATATCACTACATGTATGTACGAGTATGTACGCGCTAATCTTGAAAACCATTTTGATTCCGTTTGTTAAATAAAATCAGAGAATGCAATTTGATTCAATTGTAACATTAAATCAAATAACGTATTTGGTTTCCTTTGTAAGATAAAATATGAGTAGGAATTTTGATTCCGCTGTAACATGAAATCAGATAATGCATTTTGATTCCGTTGTAACAAAATCAGAGAATACATTTCGATTCCGTTTTTATATTAGGTGTACAAATAAGTTTCCGCCGTTTTTTATAAAAAAATGGGCATTTATTGTGAAAGAACGGAACCTCATGTTTTATTCGAAGTAGTACCCATCGCTTGCCACTACTTTTCCCCATCTTTCTGTCAGCATACGAATACCGCGTCAGTCATCATCATCATCTTTTGAGGCTATCCACGAATCGACTCAATTTTTGGTATCTTCATATGATGTGAAGTGCTGCTCAGACAGGCCATGCGTCATCGATCAAAACAAGTGGTAATCAGAAGGAGCAATGTCTGGTGAATACAGCGGGTGGGGTAAAACTTCTCAATTGAGTGTTTCCAAATAGGTTTTGACCGGTGCCGCAACATGTGGACTAGCATTATCATGCAGGAGAATAATTTTGTCGTGTCTGGCGTAGTAGTGGGCGCGCTTTTCCTCGAGTGCTCGACTCAATCTCATAAATTATGTTCGGTAGACAGCCCCAGCAATGGTTTCATTCGGTTTGAGCAACTCATAATACACGACACCAAGCTGATCCCACCAAATACACAACAAGAGTTTTTTTCCATGAATATTTGGCTTAGCCGTAGATGTTGAAGCATGACCAGGGGATCCCCATGATTTCTTCCTTTTTGTATTATCATAATGGATGCATTTTTCATCACCAGTGACTATATGGTGCAGAAAACCCTTTCGTTTATGCCTGGCAAGCAGCATTTCACATGTGGAAAATTGGCATTCAAAGTTTCTCCGTGTCAGTTCATATGAATCCCAATTTCTTTGTTTTTGAATCATTCCCAATGATTTCAACCCATGTGAAATTGTTTGTTGAGTCACTCCTAATGTAAGTGCAAGTTCTTCTTGCGTTTGGCACGAATCTTGATCCAATAATACTTCCAATTCCGCGTCTTCTTACACTTTCGGCCTTCCGCTACGTTCTTTGTCTTCGATGTCAAATTCACCGTTCTTAAACTTTTGAAACCACTCACGACAACTTCTCTCACTTAAGGCAGCCTCACCATATGCTTCTACAAGCAATCGATGCGCCTCAGCTGCAGATTTCTTCAAATTGAAGAAGTAAATCAAAAGTTCCCGCAAATGACGCTTATTCGGCTCAAAACTTGACATTTTCGAACACAAAAAAATATGTTATACTGATAAAAATTCACTAATATTTCAAGGTCATGTTGTTGACAGATGTCCAACCTTACGATAATGACATTTTACATCTGACAATTTTAACCATAACTTACTGGTGGCGCCAACTTTTGTCAAACGGCGGTGACTTATTTGTACACCCAATATATTATATGGTAAAATCAGGGAATGCGTTTTGTTTCCGTTGCTTCATTAAATTAAATAATGTATTTTGATTCCGTTGTTAAATAAAATCAATATGATAACCCCCGTGGTTTAGTTGATAAGATGTCTTTCAAACGGGGGTTTACTGGTTCGATTATCTTTGGTATCCAGATTTGTTTATAAAAAGTTCCAATTTGCTTCACGAAGTAGTAATACAATAAAAGATAATTAATTTATCATATTTACTGCATAAATAAAATAAAATATGAAAGATTTTTCTCATTACTAAATCACTGAATTGAAAAAATATATTTCTGACACCGACACCGATGCCACTTATAGAAAGCTTCAGTTACTATTAAAAAAATAGTTCTATGACACCGACACCGATGCCACTTATAGAGTACTTTAGTACCTATTAAGAATATATTTCTATGACACCGACACCGATGCCACTTATAGAGTATTTTATTAACTATTAAGAATATATTTCTATGACACCGACACCGATGCCACTTATAGAGTATTTTATTAACTATTAAGAATATATTTCTATGACACCGACACCGATGCCACTTATAGAGTATTTTATTAACTATTAAGAATATATTTCTATGACACCGACACCGATGCCAGTTATAGAGTATTTTAGTAACTATTAAGAATATATTTCTATGACACCGACACCGATGCTACTTATAGAGTATTTTAGTAACTAATAAGAATATATTTCTATGACACCGACACCGATGCCACTTATATCATAGAGTACTTTAGTTACTATTAAGAATATTTTTCTATGACACCGACATCGATGCCACTTATAGAGTATTTTAGTAACTATTAAGAATATATTTCTATGACACCGACACCGATGCCACTTATAGGGTATTTTAGTAGTTACTAAAAATATATTTCTATGACACCGACACCGATGCCACTTATAGCATAGAGTACTTTAGTTACTATTAAGCATGTATTTCTATGACACCGACACCGATGCCACTTATATCGAGTACTTTAGTTACTATTAAGAATGTATTTCTATGACACCGACACCGAGACCACTTATATCATAGAGTACTTTAGTTACTAATAAGGATGTATTTCTATGACATCGACGACACTTATAGAGTACTTTAGTTACTATTAAAAATAATTCGAATTAAACTATTTTTAATTTATTAAAAGCAAGTGTTGCTTTGTCTGTCAGTCTGATTGTATGTACACGCTTATCTCGATAACAACTTAATGTATTTTGATCCTTATCTTTAGCTATTGTATAAGTTATTTTCTGAGAAAAGTTAAGATAGATAAAAATTACGCTATCTCTTTAGGAAACTGTGTAGACCGATATACTGTCGTCGATGCACATAAAACCTGATATGCTGCCAAAATTGTAAGAGAAGTAATGAAACTTATCTTCGACTTTATGTCGTTTTAAGTACAAAACTTTATTATTGTTATTTTTAAACCATCTTGGTACGTTTTGTATATTTTTAATAATATTAAAATGTTTTCTCAATATTTATACGTCAAGTAAGTGTTTAAAAATCATCAATAATATATTAAGTAAAACATTTATAATGAGCTACCTATGGTTTTCATGTATGAACTTACGTGAACTTTTTGTAGAACTTAATTCACTTATAAGCAATATAAACGCATCTTTATTTGTTTCGTTAATTTAGAGGTGTCTTTGTGGAAATTCATAAAATATCAAACATAAACACCTTACTTTGTTTTCTTCCACTTTATTTTTTAACAATCACCAAGCACATTTCAACATGCAATATGTTCTCCATACTTTAATATATGTGTTTATACTAAAAATGTAGTGCAAGAAAATCTTAGAGCCTGAATGTGAGAAAACTATGATGATCTGTTTTACTAACTATTGATAATCAAACCTGAAACTTTCGGTTTTAAGTATCCCTTAACAAACGAGTGTATATTATGGTTACCTTGATCCGTTAAGTGGTTTATCCCCTATGCAAGCATTCGTACCGTACTGTGTACCCGTACATATAATACATTTAACAAAGTTTCAGTTGTTCGACACAACCAGCCTCCAGCTTAGGGTAGTTGTTGTGGAAGGGTCTCGCTCCACCCACGTGGGCTATAAACTTAGAATGTATCATCAATCATCGTTAGTTCAGATGAGGTACGTGGATTTCTGGGACTCGTTTGATGTTGCTTTGTACTGAGGCACGGATAATTGTTACCAAAATTGTAACAATATATTTTCGCATACATCTTCTTTTGTAACAATGATGTTTCTTATTAAACCCACAAATCATCCTTTCATAGGATGGATAACCGTTTTAAAAAAAAAAATCCTTTGAGTTGTGTACATTTTATTGGTTAAAACCACAATTTACTGCTATTATAAAGTTTTATTTTAAACGATAAATTTTGTCCGCGGCCGATGTTGTCTTTAAAATATTCTTATACAATTTTATTGCAACCGAACAATAAAATTAAATCTATCGAAAATTTTAATTGTACGGTACGAGGGTTGCTACTTAAGTTTTGAGACAGACAAGTAAAAACAAATATTTATCATCGAAAATGCCATTATTGTTTTTCAAAATACTCTCCATGTAAATCAATACACTTTTGCATGCGTTTGAACCAATTTTCGAAGCACTTTTTCCACTCCGAATCAGGTAACTTTAAAACATGCGTTTTAAACGCATCAATCTCTTTTTCAGGCGTCGAAAAACGTTGACTTCGCAATTTATTTTTGATGTTCGGGATTAAAAAGAAGTCATCGGGTGCCAAATCAGGGCTGTACGGCGGATTACCCATCAATTCGATGTGTTGAGTGCTCAAAAAGTCACTTGTTTGAGCCGATGTGTGAGAGCTCGCATTGTCGTGGTGGAGAATGATCCGTCTTCAGCGGTTGGTTTTCCTTTTTTCTTCGAACACTTCTGGCAAACAAATGGTGGTGTACCATTTAGACCGAAGAAACAAGCCATCATTTGCTTCGAAGTGCTTCGTGCGCGAACGGAATTTGGCTCGTCTTGAAAGACCCATACAGTCGACTGCTGTTTAGTTTCTGGCTCATATGCATAGGTCCATGATTCGTCACCTGTCACAATCTTATAAACGTCTTTTGAAGTACCGCGATCGAATTTTTTCAACATTTTTTTAGACCAATCGATACGAGTCTTTTTTTGAGCTATTGTCAAATTATGCGGTATCCAACGTGAACAAATCTTTTTGACGGCCAAACGTTCATGCAATATTAAATGTATGCAAGTAAAACTTATGCCCAAACATGCCTCAATCTCACGATAAGTCATATGACGATCTTGCAATGTCAGTTCACGCACAGCATCGATGTTTTCTGGCACAACAACCGATTTTGGACGACCTTCACGAAACTTATCCTGGAGCAAACTACGACCACGATTGAATTCGGAAAACCATCGAAACACAGTGGTCTGGGATGGTGCTTCATCACCAAAAGTCGAAGCGAGTTGATCGGTACACTGTTGTTGAGTTAATTCACATAGAAAATCATAAAAAATCATCGTACGAAAATGTTCACGATTTAATTCCAGTTTTGGCCGTGATGAATTTTTCATGTCACGGTAAACAACACAAATAGCACTCGTATAACAAAACTTTCTACCATTAAAAACGTCAAACTTTACGATGTTGATGTCAGATTTGACGTTTCTACACTGGTGTTGCCATATCTCAAAACTTAAGTAGCAGCCCTCGTTTATAAAATCGGCTTATTCAACGTTCGCTTTTATATATTAATTTTAATTTGATTAATTATCAAATTGTCAACATTTTTTTGTTGTGGAACGATAATTTTTTTTAGCTAACAATAAAATAAATACTCGTATATATCAAGTTAAAAGCATCGAGCCTAAATGGATTCCCAAGAGCGGGGAGAGATATAATTTTGAAGAAAATAATAAAGTGTGTAACATGTATTAATCTTTTGGTTATTACGGTACAACTCATTCAATAATTTGCCATTTTTTAAATAAAACTTAAAGATTGAAACTGAAGTTTTCAAAATATTAATTGTACGGACCAAAGCATAATTCTAAGCGGGATTTAAGATGTTAACATTTCCAATAATTCATTTTTAACCACAATAATATAAAATAGGTTATAAAAATAAATAAATCAATTTTTATGTTAGTGAAAGTTTATCAAATGCTAGTTCCCTTATTTCGCCATCAGTTTTATTTGTGAAAAGAATTGATTAAAATTTGACGTTAGTCTGCCGAAAATATTTCGCAAACGCTATTATTACATGAAGAATGGATGGAAGCCCGATTTTATTACGAATTTTTCATCTGTTTCGCTTCAATGGACATGTACGAAATTCTTGAAATATTTTGTAAGACGTAACAATGTTGCATTCATCATATTGAAAAAAATAAACAGTCATTTCGTTATAATTTTCGGGCAATCGTTTTAACAAAATCATAACATTTTTAGAATATTTTTTAAGTCATACGCTATTTCTTCTGATATAACATGATTTTTATAGTCATACTGTGGATGGGTGATGCATGCGAATGTATCGGTTTATACTTCAGGAAGCGCACAATGTTGATAGATAAACCCAAAGTTTCAATTGCTCGGTAATTAAACTTATAAGACGATCGTCAGGTTATACAATACATGTTACAGACTGCTGGGCAGAATTTTACAAAGAACAAGTTGTATTGTTTAATGGCCCTAAAATTATTTGATTTACAAAAAATCATACTTAAAATGGTCGATGAACAAAACCATTCCAGTTTTCAGTATACGAAGTATGAAACGGTAAAAAATTGTATTTACTTTAAACACAATCAGATTTATTAGTCGTTCATTTATACTATAAGGTTGGAATACATAGAAAAAAAATAACTGGATGGTGATACAGTGGAACCTCTCATAACGAGCACCTCTCATAACGAGTAATTCGCATAACGAGCTACACATAATGTGAAAAAAATGCTCCCTTAACGAGCGATATTTCACATAACGAGTGACGCAGAAAGGTGAAGTCCCATCTTTACGTCACTCATTTGTGAGCCGGGACTTCCGCGCCAGTGCGTCAGTCTCTGGTTAGCACTCGTTCCGCTAGCACGTTAGTGTCATTTGTGATCACACATTTTTCCAAACTTGTGTTTCAGACATTATTTGTTTTTTTTTTGTGCAAAGTTTAATAAACCTTGCAAAAATGTCCCTGAAGAAAAAGCCACAAGAAGACAGCCATAAGATAATAAAAGTAACTGTAGAAATGAAACGTAAAACCATTGAAAAGCGAGAACGAGGTGTGAGCGTGGCTGATCTAGCGCGCACATACAATCGGTCTACATCAACGATTTGCTCTATCCTCAAGAACAAGGACAAAATTAAGAAGATAGATGCTTCAACTACGAAACGGTTACCTATTCTTGATGATGTTGAAAGGTTGCTTCTCATATGGATAAACGAAAAGTAATTGCAAGGTGATACTATTAACGAAAACATCATTTGTGAGAAGGCGAAAGTTATTTTCGCCGACCTCGTTAAGAAGATGCCAGGATCATCAACTGCCGAAAAAGAAGTACAATTTAAGGGAAGTCATGGATGGTTCAAGAAATTTAAGAGAAGAATCGGCATCCACAGCGTTGTGAGGCACGGTGAAGCAGCAAGCTCTGACACAAAGGCAGCAGAGAACTTCATCAGCGAGTATAAGAAGCTCGTAGATTCTGAGGGTTACCGGATTTTACTTCTAGTAAAAAAGAATGAATTATATGACATAAATTCATAAATAATAAACAAGTTATTTCGATTTTTTTATTGTTTTTTGCAAATCGAAATAGCATTCCGGGTTATTACGCTCCTTAACAATTTATAAGTATGTAATTTTATTTGAATAAACGTTAAAAATAAAAAAAATCGAGTATTTTTTTCGGCATGGAACGCATTATCGTATTTTACATTGATTTATATGGGAAAAATTGTTTCGCTTAACGAGTGTTTCACATAACGAGTAAGATTCTGGAACGAATTATTCTCGTTATGAGAGGTTCCACTGTAGTTCCTACATTCTTGAAAATCTATATATGAACTTTGTTCCTTTTCGTTTATTTGTGAACAACTATAAGCAGTAGATAGGAAAATACGTCTTAAAATTTTTAAATAGACAATGCACCCATAAAAAAATTCACACATCTGATGACAAATCCCTTAGGTAATAATCAAAGCTCTTGAAATAAAGTGTTGTATTTGTTACATAATACTATTGAGATAAAAGAGTTAAAGCATGGATACAAAATACGTAGCACCCTTAGTTGATTTTTGAGGGATTTAATATCAGAGATTTTGCCAGAAGACTCGTGTTTAATAAATGAATTATTCATGAGAATTAATATGGCTAAACATTTATTATTCCTAATATTTACAATATGTTAACTATAGTAAAATATACAATTTTATAGAAAGCCAAACCATAAAGTACAAGTACACGGGAATAACCAAATTCTACTTATTGTGGATGTAGAAAGCCACTTCGCAAAGCAGATCCTGTAATTATTTTTATAGAACCACCCCAAACAAATCGGTAAAAATCGGTAAAAAAAAATATAAATATTATAAAAAATATTTTTCGTAAGAAAGAGTTTATATCAGATGAAATTGGTCCATTTCCGGTTTATATTACTGTCATCAACACGATTCTCAAAAATATAACCAAACGAATAAACGACGAACTGAAATGACCTATTTCGATAAAAAATGTACATTTTTCATGTTAGAAAAAAATATAAACATAGCAATTAAATAATAATTTGTGATTTCGGCCACCATAAAATTTACCCATCGCGTAACTTTTACAACTTCAAGCATCAAGCATTAACAATAAACGATTCCCAAGAATTGCTAGTCGAATGGTTCGCATGGATAATTCTCAAATATCCGACCCCGGCAGTAAGATCGAACGACTTGTTCTTACATTTTTCCCATTTCGCTCAATTGAATTGCTAGCAGCGGCAATGGGTTTTGAACGACCCACCCAGTATCAATAATATTTCCATTCGATTAAACCTTCGATTTTGCCAAGACGACTTATTTCAGTGGATGTATTGGTTCCCGCGGTTGATTTGTCTTTGGCTCGGTCAATACAAGACTAAAATCTCGCCTATTTTTTTTTATTATTATTCAGTTACTAAAAATAAAGACTATTTTTTCGTTAGATTTTTATTCATTCAATAAGTTAGATGTAAAACTTCCCTCTGTATCACATATTTCTTGAAACTAATGTGTGGTATTTAATTTCAATAAAATTTTGTAAAATTAAAATTTCTTTATATAAATTGTAACGAAAAAAGAAGTTTTTTGAGTCTTTGTTATTTATGTGTATCAAAACTTTTACATGGAGTATTTTTATAAAATTATAAAAATATCTAGACTGTTCTGGTTTGGGCAAGCGATAGGGTGTAGGAAAGAGGGAAGACCAAAGCTAAAATGGCTGAATGGTATGACACAGATCTACCGTAACTGGGTATAACCAATTGGAGGAGGGATGCTGCTGAGATAGATGAGTAGCAGAATACGACAGACAGCCAAGATCCATCCTAGATTTTAGGCTTAGTGATGATAAATTTTCTGAATTCATGTGGATTAATTATAACTTTCAAATAATTTATGTTTATTCATTCGTATGGTACCTTTCGACATATCTAAATTGGCGATGCAGACAAATTGAAGTATGTGGTTCGAAGACAATATTAACTTGAACGCTATTACTCCGGTGGCTGGAATAAACACATAACTTTAAGTTGGTGATGTCACATGTTGATAATACTACCTTAAATAAATAGATAACAACCTAGGTCACATGAATATTGTTACCAGAGGAACGAATCGATAATTATCTTTAGGTTGACTTTAGGCAATTGATGTTGATGATTAAATTACAAATATCTTACTGCAGATAACAAAAGTAAATAGTATTGTTAGCACTTCTTAAATACCATTCTACCCACCTTGATATTAACAACAAATCCAGTTCACATCCAAGGCGATCTACAATCGTATTAAGGTACGTATTTTTTACGACATGAAAAGAACTCAAAAACTTGATCTCTGCTGACGCCACACCGAAGTGACAATAAATTACCATAGTGCATACAGAAGGTCTTTGTCACATTTTCACAATGATGAACATTAATAAGTAACTTTTACCAGATGCAACAGTACTTCAACATTATCTCGAGGTCTTTTTTAACAAGCGACATAGTTTTTATTATACTTGTTTATCAAACTCAGGATATCTGAGTGCTAAGCAAGTATTGTGACCACTTGTGGAGTACACCAATAAGCAACTTTTAAGCAAGATAGGCAATTATTTTGGATTTAGCCATTGTACACTCGATTGACACTATATTGAATTGAGAGTGTCAGAAGGGAAAGAATAGATATTAAAAATTCAGTTCAATTGACATTACAAAAAATTATTATATACGAAGCTACTTTTCTTAAATTCAGGATCTCCTGTGCAACAAAACATTCAATTTTGACTTACGTATGTGAATGTTGTATTGTTCAATATGTTTCGTACCCATTTATAGTATTAAAGCGTGAGCACTTACTCAGACTAACAAAAAAAAAAAGATTTCGAAATATGGTGCTATTCAAGAATGCTGATAGTCTTATGGTTTGACAAAGTCCGTAATTATGACATCTTTAGAAGGACGATAAGAGCTAGAGTAATACTACTCCCTATCAAAATGAGAAAGTTTTAATATTTTTGACATGTAATGAGAGGAGAAAAATATAAAAACCATCAACTGATATTGCAAGGGAAAATTCAGGGAAAGTGTGGGAAGAAGACGTTCATATCTCCTCGTTGAAGAACTTATAGAAACGGTTTAGTGTGGATCATACGTTTATTTAGAGCTGTTGCTTCAAAGATCAAGGCATCCACCGTAATCGCCAAACGAAAAGACGATGAACTCAAAAATCGAAAAATTTCACTTATACCCAAAATTCCAAAAATATTTCCCCTTATGCTGTGATACGTGGAACTTCCTTAATCTACATACAGAAAGTTCACCTCGTATAAATTGTTGCGAAAAAATTCATGTAAATTGATGTATTGTAATCTTTTAACAAAAGTGCTTTACAAACCATTGATTAATTATACATTAATCGTTAAGATGTTAAGAGAAATCGTTAAGAGGAAACGGAAACTACTTAAATATATTGCAGACAAGTAATAATCAAATGTTTAATAGGCATTGAGGCTAAACAAGATTAATGTTAAAAACCATAAACTGAATAATTGTGTCTAGACGACGCCATATAGACATTTAAAGTACTGTGCATACTATTACGTTTTCGTTGTATAAAATAATACCTGACTGATTTATAACCATGTTGTGCTCAAATGAAATGGTCTAGGTCTAAATTGTCAATCACATGGTGGAGTGTTTCATATTCCCGGGAGATCTGGAAAAGGTTCACCGGATTATTTTTAATGTTATATCATAGTTGAAAGAGTTGAACATTACACTATGAGAAAGAAACCATACTACCGGGCAGGTTTATTACTACGTGGCAATCTCTAATAACCAAACAGAAAGATGTAAAAAGGGCTGAAGTGAAAATTTTGCTGATACCCTTTTATAAGAAAAAAATTGCCATTTAGGTCACGTAAGTCGTCAATATTCAATCGTTAGGAGGTCTTTTGAATGGGTTTGATTAATGTTTTCTTTGTTAGAATAATCTTACGTAACCTGTAGCCTATTTGATAACATGAGTTCTTCTACCCGAGGGTTTTCTTTACGTTCGAGTCCCGGTGCTACTTGAAAGAAGGGCCCCAAGCTATATGTACATCGTCGTAGTTTTTATCCTTCTTCGCCAGCAACAGAATTGCCTACCAGACTGGGATTTATTTTAAATGTTGTTTTCGTGTGCCAGTGGAAGATAAGTCTGAATCCCCGGGAGGAGGGTAAGCGTCTTACTAACTAGACCACGGAGTAGAATGTTAGACCTGATGTGTAGAATAAAAAAATCTTCAAAATTATTGGTTACATATGTTACACACATATCATCACGCTGTGTCCCCCGCAGAGAAGGTAGTGACAACATATCTGCAAACTGTTCTATTTATGCACACAAATTTTGCCTCAACCACATTTATACATCTCGTCATGCACAATCTTCAATTATTCATATTTTTCACTTAAACTTCTTTCAAAATGTGGTCCATTTGATCCAGTCTTGTTATTCTCGATTTCTTCTTCCACGCGCACCTTGCACACTTCTGACTTATATACTCCCTTAGTCATTATTTCTCTTCACATGTCCAAACCATCTTAAAGCTCATTTCTTCATCTTATATATGCGTTAATTTCTGATGTCTTCATTCTGTCTTTTTTCAAACATTGACACTCCACATTTTTTTCTTAGTACACACATATTCTCAGCATTATTCTTTCTTATATCCTTCTTTTGTCAACCTTTTGTTTTCATCTTACAAGCCTACCACTCACATTTGCACTATATTGTTTTGTTAGTATTTATGATTTATTCGTTCCACATGCCCAAACCATCTCAGCGTGCTCCTCTTCATCTTATTCAACACATTAGCATTAAGTTCGCATTCGTCCCCAATCACTTAATTCCGTAACCTGTCATTCATTGTCGTCTCCCCCCCCCACCCCGTCGTGTTTTTTCTCAATGCTTGCATTTCTACAGCATTTATTCGGCTCGTCAGTAATTTTCCTCGTCCCCGTTTCACACCCAAACATCAAAGTTATAGGTTAAAGTTATTCCAGAATTACCAAAATAACTGTAATTTAATATATTTCCAAAATTAACTCTGAAGTTATAACTTGTAACAACTGACCATTGATATAATTCCGTAACATTTAACCTGCCACAAACTCGGATGTATATTGACGAGCATTCGTTGTTAGATATAAAGCAATTATTCCAGTTGAGTCTATATCAGATCAAAGAACAAACCGTACATAAGCAACCCCTACAGTTTGGTTTTCCGGGCTCGGAATTCACTTCGGGATCTGAACTGGGGTAATTGGAGATTTCTGACCCTCGCTCGATTCAAAATAATATCGATGGGAGACTATCATATTAAACAGCTTTGAAACTGAAGATTTTATCAATGTTTCAATCCTTCAGTTGCTTCAAAATAATTTTAAACAGAACGGTCAAAGTGGAAGAGTTCATTGTTTTCATTTTGGTTTATCTAGGAAATATCTTCTTCATTTATGAGTAGTTATTTCCGATTGATAAAATATGTTTTTTGATAAACACATGCATGAGGTAAATTCTGAGATAAGCTTTTAATTTATTTGAATTGATGCCATAAGTGAAACGTTAACTCACGTGGTGATTACGTCTCAAGACTTATTAAGTTAATGAAAATTTTCGGAAAAGTAATTAAATAATAAGTATCAATGTATTTTTCATGTTCGTATAATCTCAATTAGATTTACTCGTATTTTCCCATAGTCTGCCGAGCTATTAAAGTAGATTTATTGCAGAGTTGATGAAATTTTAATTTGAAGTGTACTTTTATTTTCGCAGTAATATCAAATTGATATGGTGAGGTGCAGGCAACTGACTAGGGGTAGCCTAGTATTGTATTATCAACCGTGTATATTGTTAAATTTGTATATTTTTGCAATCATTTTGACTCGTGTACTTACTTATGTATTTTTTAAATGTTTTGTTGTGTTGGTGTTTTTTTATTTGGTTTTATGGAATTAGTTTTTTTTAAGATTATTTTGTAAGTATTGTAAATGAAACACAAATACACTTGGGCCTCGTATAACACGGGTTTATCCAACGCGGTTTTGATATAACATGGTTGATGAATTGTGACATATGTTTGTACAACACGCTTTATATAACACGGTTTCAAAAAAAAAAAAAATATGTTTGATTTGGTACACCCATAGATCGTGCCAGGATTAGTCATGGCGCGATCTGAGGCGCCATGATTAGTCATACTGGACATGTCGGGACTTATGTACATAAAAACCCTTAGCGGTCTAGAAGCATGACGTACATTCCCGAGTAGATTTCACTATTCTTACATGATTCTTGGTTACTAGAATTAATATGTATTTAAAATTATGTACTCGAAATCAAGTAATAAAATATGTAGTGCATTTTGTGAAAGTGACAAGTGAATCTTCTCGTGTGCCCATTTTTGCTGTGAAATAATATGGAGCGCAAAGGGTTAAATATATGTACCTAATATTATTGTTTTTGCTTATTCATGTTTTCATACATTTATTTGTATATTTTAATCATTATATTTATAGATAAAAAAATATTAAAGCCCCGAAATGTCGAAAATTACGGATAAAATAAGAAAGAGAAAGTTCATTTGTATTGCAGAAAAAATTATGATAATATCCTAGATTGTCTAAAAAAAGGCGAGAGACCATCGTCTGTTGCTAAAACTTTGAATTTGAATGAAACAACAATTAGGACGATACAAAAAAATCGAAAACAAGATTAGATTCACAGTTTTGGCAGGATCGTCTATCAGTAAGAAAAAACCTGCGCTTACACGCTCAGTAATAATAGAAAAGATGGAAAGGGCTCTTATGATATGGATAGAAGACTGCAATGGCAAAAACATACCTATAGACAGAAACATTATTCAAAAGAGAGCACTAAACATTTATGATCATTTAAAAAGAACTGAACAATCGTCATCTGAAGATCAACAATCATCTCACGATTTTGCTGCTAGTAGAGGATGGTTTGAAAATTTTAAGAAGCGATTGTCACTACATAATATAAAAATTCGAGGAGAAATTGCGTCAGCTAACATAGGGTCTGTCAAAAAATTTACTTCAGAATTCGCCGAAATTATAAAAAATAAGGGCTACACACCAAACCAGATACTGAATGCGGATGAAACGGGATTGTACTGGAAAAAGATGTCCCATCGAACCTACATATCAAAAAACATGCGAAGGGATTCAAGGTGGCGAAAGAAAGAATGTCTTTACTCTTATGTTCTAATTCTTCCGAAGATTTCATAATGAAGCCTTTACTTATTGATCGGTCTTAAAACCCCAGAGCACTGAAATAATATGACAAAAAGAAAAAGCTGTGGCCAGAAGTAGTTCCTGGAAAAAATGTTGTACCACCAATAGAAGATAAATACCAAAAGACAATTAACATTTGTCGTGGTATTGGTGGAGAAAGATTTGATGATTTTGATATTCGAGATATCGAAGAAATATTGGAGGATCGTACATTGAACGAAGAAGAATTAGTCGAAATGTTGGATGAACCTACCATAGTTAATGACTCAGAAAGCAGTTGCAGCGAAGTAGCCGCATGTTTCACATTAAAAACAATAAATGACGGCTTGGGATTGGCTGATAAATTAGAACATTTTTTATAGAAATGGAAAGAAGTTTGAAAATCAAGAGGAAACTACAAAATATTTTGGCCCCTTATCACGAAATACGTAAATATTTATACGCTAAAGGGAGACAATCGCTTATTACAGAATTTTTAAAGGTTAAATTCAAAATTACTCCTGAATCCTCCGATGATGAAAACTCACAACCGGTCTCGAAAAAGAGTCGAACAAGTAGAATTGTTAGTGATAGCGATGATGATCTATTATATGTATGTTATTAAAGTTTTTTCAATAAATATGTAAATGTATATTTTGTCTATTGTTTAATAAAAAAATAAAGGATATTAACAAACTTCGATATTTTTTGGAACGCAAAGGCTATTTTTGTATGAACTTCAAACCTCGTATAACACGGATTTGTATTACACAACGTTTTTGTGGAACCATATGACCGTGTTATACGAAGCCCAGGTGTATATCTGTTTTGTTAGTCTTTCTTTATTTATTCGTTCCACATGCTCAAACTATCTAAGCGTGCTCTTCTTCATCTTACTTAACACATCAGCTTTAAATTCACATTCATCCCTTGTGTTTTTATTCCGTATTCTGTCATACTTTGTCAATCCGTGTATTCTTCTCAATGCACGCCTTTTTACAGCATTTATTCGGATTTTTCAGTATTTTTTACGTCCACGTTTCACTCGCATACATCAAAGATGGTACTAAAATATTATTGTAGACTATTATTTTAGCCGATTTTGATACTGTTATATGAGGCCCAGGTGTAGGTACTATTTTTAAACGACCTTGTAGGGTACATTGAATCGTTGATAAAAAAAATCAGATACAGGTAAAAGCCTAATTAACTGAAGTCACGAAAATGGCAGGAAACAATCTCGGATACATTTGAAATTAGATTTTTTTGTGTATTTTGTTTATACATGTATTACGAGTACCATATATGTATATGCATATTATATACTACATTTATTTTTTATATATCTGTGTGATACCCTTCAACACATTCAATTTGATGATACGGACATATTAAAGAGCGTGGATGGAATAAAATATTAACTTCGGGTCAAATAGTTGAGCCTTCAGGTTAATGACATGTAACTCACAGTTCTGCATCGTACGTATTTTTAATATTTTACTATCAAACGTGAACGAGCAATAAGACTCTCACACATCTAATGTACAAATATTTAATTGTTACCAGATAAACTTTTAAACAAAACTGGAACTTTTATTGAGTGCCATCAAGAATCGAAGCCTAAAACCCCGGGTGGAAGACAAGCGTCTTACAAACTAGACTACGGAGATCATATTATAATGTATACTTATCATGTAAAATAAATAAATAATCCCTCCATTTCAACAAAGAATACTTTCATAACTTTTTTCAAATCTTTTTAATTTTTTTTAATGAAATTAATTAGTTTTTTTTGGTGTGGTACTTTTGATTCGAAATTGTATGAAATTTCTTAATTACTCCAACATCTTTTTAATGCGGTTTTACGAGACTTCCGTTAAAATAGCCTAGTTACAGTATTTCCACCTGAAAAGTTTCCATCCATTGTTCCATAGATCAGACTTAATGGGGTTAATTGGGAGACTTTTGATAGAAGCTGAGGCACGTTCGGCAGAAAAATTTCATCTCAGTGAATCGACGCTTACAATTAGAGATTAATTTAAGCCTTTCTTACACTATTTTTATCCCTTAAATGTTGTAAGATACTAACTTATTCACAAACAGAGGCTCAAATTAATTTTAGCCGGTATTTTTTCCTTCATTTTCAACGCTTTTACCTACTTGCCCTAGTAGGCAATATGTTTACCTTTTAACTCGGAGATCGTGGTTATAAGTCTCGTTGGTAACCATTTTTTAAAAGATTCCAGTTTGTGTTTAACTTCTAACCTCGTTATAATACTTTTGGTTGGCAATAAACCCACCAGTTTTTACTTTATGTAACTAATGGAACTCGTTATAATACTTTTGGTTGGCAATAAACCGACCAGTTTTTACTTTATGTAACTCAGTGTAATACATTAATTCAAATGCCATCAGAGTAATATGAAAATAAAATACTTTGTTATGCTACTTAATTCAGTAATTCCTGCTGCGCGTGTTTCTACTTCCCATTCCGAGGTTCTCTTCAGGTAGAATGGGCATTCCATCTGAAAAACCTCGGGACAGGAAGGAAATATACGTGTAGGGGGGATTAATGAAATTACTGAAATAATAAAATAATTTATCATAAAATATTTTAATATGGAGTTCCACATTTTTTTCATATATTATGTTAAATAATAAAGTCAATACTTTTGACAAATTAAATGTCGTTAATTAAGTGTATGTCATGAAATAAAATATCACCAAAGGAGCGTTTATTTTAAATGTCATAAAAAAACATCTAAGAACTGTTTTAACCGCAAACTGAATTCAGATAACTAAAGTTTACAAATGAGGTGCATGGCCGCGCGGAAACGCATTGAACTTCCGTCCGGAAGGTCGTCGGTTCCAGCCCCGCGCTGCGCTACTCCCCTCGAACGACACGAGGGGAGTAGCACAGCGCGGGGTTCGTTTTCCGCCTAGTGTTCGAGGTTATAAGGATACCTATGACTTCGATCATATATATTCTTAAAAAAGAAAAAAAATGACAATGAGAACATAAATTGTAAATAAATGTGCCCTATTCACACTTCATTGACGTCAGAATGTTTCCAGTGTCTGGCCTTTGTAACAAAACATGTATTTTTTATATACTCGTATATACTCGTATGTGCCATACGTTTTATTCTGTCTAGTTTATGTGTTCAAGTTTTGATCTTTTTGAATTTTGATGTTGATTTACATTTTTCTTATGTTATTCGTTTTCATTGGAATTATGGTTTTCGTCATTCTGTTTGTTGTTTTTATTTGAATTTTATTTATAAGATTATTTTTTATTGTTTGTAAAGATTGCAGTCATTAAAATATGACAAAAAAATATATAGTAAATTAATAAGTTGTTTGATTTTATTGAACTCTCAATCTGTGTTTCGAAAAGTTGAAGATATTATTTTATGACGACCTTTAAGACCTTGACTTGCTCCCGTGACTCTCGAATTCAACTTCCGATGGTATCTAAAAAAATATAGAGGATCCCAGTCTCATAATGGTAACTGTGCTCACATGTGTTAAAGTTTTGTTGCCTCTTCACGTAAGGTAGTGTCGACAATACGCGTAAAGACGAACCGCGAATTACTTACCTGCCGCAGCGGAGTCGATTACTGAGGCCGAATACAACATTATCTTCCAACTACGCCATTCAATACGACCGCATTTCCGATTTAGGTATGTTGAAGAATACTATATGAAAGAAGAAGATTGTGTAGAACTCTTAATCAGAGCTTCAACAGGTTCAAGATATTATTTTGTTTATATTTTATGAAACGCATTGATATCGTTTATTTCAAAATTAACAAAAGTAATGTTTCTTTATTTATATAATACTCTCAGATACTTGATAAAAATAAATATTATTTATCAAATGAAATAACACGCATAATACAAAAAACCCAAAGGTTCATATAATTTTTATCTCAAGTACGTCTGATAATTTAAGTTAAAAATGTTTTTCAAGACATCTTTCGATTTTTTTTTAATTTCCTATTTATTAGCAAAATATCTATGAGAACTTTAATTGAGAACAGGTGGAATATTTATATATGTTGCCTATGGAAAAGTGAAAGTTTGGTTATTTAAGTAATTCCAAATGAAGGAAATTACTTTTAAATTTGAGAGTTGAAAGCAAACAATTTAATTCCGTCAAAGTTACAACACCTCTATATCCATTTGAATGCATTAAAACTTTAAAATTACCTTTAATTTTCGTTCGGAATTGACCTTTCCTTCATTAAAAGCATTGCGATTTCAATGTTAAAATGTTGAACAAAAATTATATAAAAAGTGGAATTTAAAAATCACGTATGAAAAGCTTTTTAAAATACATAGATTTCAGACAGACATAATGAATGTGATAATTGAAGATTTTTTTTTGTGTTTTGAAAAATCGTCATAGAATTATAAATGAAAACATAAAGTTAGGTTCTTTAAAACACGCAATGTTAAGTAAGGATCTACGAGTATTAACATGTATGAGAGTAACTTGAAGTATATGTCTTGATGGTAATTTTAAAATACGTCTTCAATAGTTAGTGTATGTGAAAAATTTATTATTTTATTATTTTACGTGTTTTATTATTTCATATATCTTCTCACACAACTCCGACAATTTTTCTGACTTTTTACATTTCCTTTTTTCAAAATACCAATCACTTGAGACAATAATACATTCCTTGGTCTTCCTTTACCATGCCTTTTACTAATATTTGCACTGTTTATTTGTTTTGTCAGTCTTTTTTCTTTCGTTTGTTATATAGTATATGACCAAACCATCTAAGGATGCTCTTTTTTATCTTACTTTAAACATCAGCTTTCAGTTCACATTCAGGATTCAATCACTTTATTCCGTATTCTGTCATACATTGTCACCCCATGTTAACTTCTCAATATACGCGTTTCTATAGCATATACTTGCTTTTTTCAGTATTTTTTCCATGTCCACGTTTCACTTCCATATAACAAAATTGGTACTTAAAAAGTGTAGTAAACTGCCATCTAAGCAGATTTTGATACTGCCCGATTTTTTTAAATTAATAAATAAACCGTTTATTTTAGCCGTCTTAATTTTAATGTTGGGGTTTTGGGATATAAATCAGTCGAGTTTTCATAAAATAATAGCGTTGACTCACAATATCAATTGAATTCAGTCAGAATTGAAGTTGGACGATTCAATTAAGGCAACACAGTTTATCCACAAGCTCCAGAACTCGGTCTGCACTCTCATGTGTGCTGAAGGTACCGACTTTGAATACAGAGTAATTTAAGGCTTTGCACGAGTAACTTGTCAGTATCTCAACACCATAATGGACTTGGCACTTAAATCTAAGTAAAAAGTTCCATTTTACCTAGTCAAAACCTTACCCGTACTTAAGAAAATATGTGTTGCGCAATCTCTCGATTAAATGTTTATTGTCTTTTACCCAAAAATTAATAAAACCTTTGCTTGATTATCAAATTATATCATATAATAATTTAATAACTTTTAAAAACATATGTATTTTTTCAAATTTTCCTTATTATTGTTACCACACACATATGAAAAATATACGGTCATGGACACCAATATCAATAATGATGCAAAAGCTGTTTGATGGGTAGAAATTCCTGTAAAGCAATAAATCCGTCAGATATATTTGTATGAAAGTGTTAAATATGTAAAATAATTTATTCAAATATCGTCTCTTGGACCAAAACTAATGACTAGCCAACGTTTCTTTAATATGAAAAAACATTGCGCCTCCTTTTCAAATCCCCACAATTAATTCCAATTGACATAAGAAATAAATCAAACAACTATCAAGAGTGATATACAATTGAATATTTTTTAAATACGTCTTTTAACAACATGGAAATAACCTACGACTATGACACTATTCCTTTGCTGATTTATAACTAAAATAAATCAAACAACTATCAAGAGTGATATACAATTGAATATTTTTGAAATACGTCTTTTAACAACATGGAAATAACCTACGACTATGACACTATTCCTTTGCTGATTTATAACTAAAATAAATCAAACAACTATCAAGTATGATATACAATTGAATATTTTTGAAATACGTCTTTTAACAACATGGAAATAACCTACGACTATGACACTATTCCTTTGCTGATTTATAACTAAAATAAATCAAACAACTATCAAGTATGATTTACAATTGAATATTTTTGAAATACGTCTTTTAACAACATGGAAATAACCTACGACTATGACACTATTCCTTTGCTGATTTATAACTAAAATAAATCAAACAACTATCAAGTATGATATACAATTGAATATTTTTGAAATACGTCTTTTAACAACATGGAAATAACCTACGACTATGACACTATTCCTTTGCTGATTTATAACTAAAATAAATCAAACAACTATCAAGTATGATTTACAATTGAATATTTTTGAAATACGTCTTTTAACAACATGGAAATAACCTACGACTATGACACTATTCCTTTGCTGATTTATAACTAAAATTACGTATATCGAATCAGAGAACTGACACTAGCTCCACAATACAGAGAAGTATTTACTTTCTTCCTTCTGTTGGCTCCCCAAGGACAGGGGTTTTCAGGGGTAGTCAGGGGTAGCCAGCCGGGCAGCATTGATTCTTGGTGAATGGCTGGTCGTGATTGAATTTGCAATGCAAATTCAAAGGTTTCTTTTCCAAAAGCTAAACTGTAAACGACGGAGAAACAACTTAGAAATCGATGTTGTGTCTTGAGTCAACGAAATGCAAACGTGAGAAGAATTTTCTCGTCATTTCTTCCTCTTTTGTTACATTCTATTCATTAGATTAAAAACCTAAATTAAATTGGTTTTTCTACAGGAAAAAAATGTTTTGTTTAAATTGCTTTGTTTGTCATTTTAAATCCTTTAAATTTATTTTAATATACTTTCGTTAAATAAAATAAAACCTACTGGGTTTATGACAATCTCCTCCTGTCAACCAGAAAGTAGTTAAAAAGGTTTGAAGTGAAAAGTGGCTGGAACCCATTGAAAATAAATTGTGTTCCAAGGTGGGGCAAGTTTGGCACTTCGTGCTATTCTCCTACCCCAATAAGGGAAAAGCGCGATGGATAAAAAAATCAATTACACGTATAGGTATGTATGTAATTGGTTTAACATATTGTAAAAATTCTTAAAATTGTTTTCACGATCCTAAGAATTCTCAGAATCGAAACGCTAAATGAAATATCTCATTACTGGCACCCTTGCTTTGTTCAGGCTATCGAAACGAATGAAATGCATTAAAATTCTTCACTAACGCTTTCACATATTGAAAAATTCTTAAATGCAAATGTTCTCAGCTGAATAACGACGCTGTATTTTCCCTTTAGCTTTTCTAAAGAGAATTTACACACCGCTGACTAAATTTGTTTCGCCAAAGCTTAGAAAGTATTAATAAAAATACCAATTTCGTTCACATGAGAAGGTTTTTGTGATACATTATTTGTGTTTATTGACTTTTGGATAGCGTAAACTCTAATTTTAATAACGTTGAACGCTACAAAGTATAATATTTCGATTCATACTTGATTCTAAATAACGATTAATAATTTTATTAAGATATGTGTATGATAGCTCATAGCTTTAGGCTTACTTAGCATTTCATTTGCACTTCCGGACTGATTTAAATAATAATGGTTTTATTATAACCAATGTGCAGAATAAGGAAATGTAACATCATCCGTAATTTTATAAATATACAAAATTGTGACAAAAATATCATAAAGATAGCATAAAAATTAACAGTGAACATTATAAGCATGTACGAAAAATCATATATTGAAAAAAAAATCAAAATGTTACAAAAAATATCAAATTAGTAAAAAATAATTTCCTTTAATACCTTTTGTTATCTTTTTTATGTTGGAATCAGTAGTTTTTGTTAAACGTGACGACCCCCGTGATCTAATTGGTAAGACGCCTGTCTCCCGACCCAGAGGTTGTGGGTCTCGTTGGAACCCAGGTTTTTAAAAAAGGATTACAGTCTTGTTTTCACTCAAGACCTCTTTAGCATCTTACTGGTTAACTGAAAGAGATTACCACATGGCAATAAGCACGCCAGGTTTTACTGTATATAAAAAACCTACCATGGAAGACCTACCTTTGTAGTTTTTCCGATATGTGATAGAAACATCTTCGGCTTTACGTGGAGTGTTGTGTTCATTTAATTTCGCTTTCACTACAGACAACGTGTTGGTGGATCAGCTGATGGTAAGCATTAATATTTCCAGCTTGCGTCTTAGTCCGTTGGGCTATTATGATTGTACCACGTATTTGATGTATAAATGGACAAGCAATACAAACTAAATAATAATATTTTAATACCATCGAAGCATCTGCAAAATGATTCTCCAGTCCCTTTTACCTTCATATATTATTTCATGTTCTTCAACTGCGTGTACCCCTCATATGCAATGTAATCTGTAGTCACAGCGTCCGGTTTTAGACTATGTAAGTCTTGCATGTCTCTAGGAAACGCACACAGTGGGCAAATGTTTACGTGGTCCATGATCTAGATCTACCCATAATACTCGTATGCAATGCGACATATTGCGTATCTCGTTCTATTCAGAGTGCACCGCTCCTTACGAGGTAGAAAAAAACCAGTTAATTCCATATGTGTTTCTCTTGTTTCCGTAATAATAGGTTGTTGGTCGATATGCGACATTCTTTTCCGCCTTTTAACGAGATTAATTAACATTGTCGATGACCTGTAAGTTGTTTTTTTTTTAATTCCAGATGATTCTACTTTCATCGATTATTTATCCTCTTGAACGGTGCCTATCGAATAATTTAGCTCCTCTCAATTCCATTTGTCTTAACTAGCCACAAAATTCTATGTTGATAACTTAGCCACTGTGTGGCTGGCATACATGACCAAACCATGCTAATATACTTGACTTGGTTGTGCTTATAAAGTTGGGTTTACGGGAAAAGGTTCGAATTTCATCTACACACCATCTATTTTACAATTCTAATTCACCATTATTCGAATGCCATATTAGTGAACTGAACTATTAAGAGCATCACTACTAGTGTATGACCTTGTTAAACGAATTTATCAATATCTTGCTGTGGATAAATTGAGAATGACCTCTCAAATAAACTTTTAAACTGGCATAGAAGCATAAATAACCATTACCTACTCATATTTTTATTATTTTTAAAACGTTTATCCATTTCTATTTTTTTGAGATGGTTCATTATGTTTGATATTATTTTAGTTAAACCTATATCAAATATAAAAAATAACATAAAAACACGATTACATCTCGCACACGACAAAACAATTACTGTACAATTGGTTCTGAAAAAGGGTTGCAGCAGATTGAATTTGACAATTATTAGATTTATACGCTGAATGCATAATTTACTTTTGGTGAAATCTTTTTTTTATTAGATTTTTTCTGTTTTCTTTTTTTAATCAAATGCTTAAATTTGCTTACAATTTTTTTATTATAATAGGCAATCCACCCAAACTAGGATGATTTGCGCCACCAAATTAAAGTCACTATGCAATTATATGAGTCAATACAATAAAACGTATCTTTTTAAATGAAAATTTTATTCGATTTAAAGCTGAGTAAATTTAACAATCGACTGGTTACAAGTTATTTGTAGACAATAGCATTGGAACAGAACAACCTATTGTATATATAATAATTAATACTCAATTTTTATAAGTCACACTGAACTTCAAAGGAATAGGTTTAAGGTTTCCAACCGTTAAATTCAGTTGTCAATTGTTGAACCAAATCATAGTGCTAGTCAATTAACGCTATGTAATTTTGGCTTCCCAATAGTGCGGCAATTAAATCAAATTATTGAGGTATCGTCAATACATCAAAGCAAAACACTGACTCCAGTACATAATTATCATTTTGAATCCCATCTCACTACTACAATAATTACGTAGTCATCAGATAAAGGTAACTTTGAATCATACAATTATCGTGTTTAATTCTAAATGTGCTCAACGTGATACATTGAAGGAGGTAATGACACGATGATACGAAAGACACTATGTCGTAACCAAGAATTATTGTCAGCTAACCAGGGGATAAAAGATGGATTTGTGTCCATTGGTTTATTATATGCAAAGATACATTGTATCTGAATTTTATAATCCAGGTAGCGCTCTCGTCAGCAAGATTGATAAAGTAATAAGGGAGGTTTCTGCACTTTTCAGTACGTAATAAAAATTCGTTACTTTACAGTACTTTTTTATGATCGTATAGTGTACTAAAATAAAGTTCTATCCCATTCTGAATTGCTTTCACACTTAAATATTGCATCTGAATTTCAGAATCCAGATGACATTTTTGCTAGTGGCATTGACAAAGAAATAAGGGAGATTTCTATACCTATTAGTGTGTACGTAATAAGAGTCCAATTGATTGCAGTAATGTTCAGTTCCACGGTTTCATTCTAGCCGTGTTTAATTTATAGTTGGTTAAATAAATTCCAAATGAGAGCCAAGATTTTGTGTGATAGTTTTCATTTAAAACTTTGTAAACACTTTTTTCCAAAATTAATACATTTTAAATTAAAAAATGTATTTTAATACACTAAGACCTCTATGGATTTAATGCTAATACGTTTGCCTTTCATCCCTGGGTTCCGAGTGTAATTCCCGATGGCATCCGTAAAAAAGAACGCTGTTCTATTAAAAGTTTTTGTCTGATAATAATACTAACAAGCATAAAACGTATAAAAGGATATTATTTCCAAAACGTATAACTACAAACCGTGAGTTCAGTACGTACTCAAAAGGTTCTAAGCCTCAATGAATTGGCCGATAACAATGTCGTCTTCAAGCCACCCTTTTTAATTTCTCTGAATCATTAATCCGGATGTGTTGAAGTGTACCATAGGAATGAATAAATAATGAACTAAGAACCAAGTTTATTTAATGAATCGTACATGTTTCCCTTTTTTAAGGCATACACATTCTTACAAATATTTCCACTACAGTTTTGCAACAGGAAGCTTTTGTGAAAACTCACTCTAAGCACTGATTTTAAATGAATATTTGAACTTTTAACCCTTTTGTGGTCAACGGTGTGTACCGAATACCTACAATAAGTTTCAAAATTTAACCAAATGTTTTAAACGATACGATGTTGTATATGTATTACGTAATGTTACCACTTTCCTGTTTTTCGTAACGGTCCGTTAATTCGTATTTGCACGTAAGTTTTTAATTAGACCGCATTGGGTGTGGCCTACCCCTTATGCTCAGGTGTGGGTTAAATTGAAGTTCCATGGAATTATGAATTCGTTATCTTAAGTTTGCAAACACTTGTAGTTTTTTAATTCTACATATAAATTTTAATTTCTCCTATCTTTGACCAAAATCTGATGTGCTTATGTCCAAATTGTCCATTGATGTCCAAATTGATGTCCAAAATCTGATAGTAAACATTTTCGATGACTTAGAAACCAAATTACTTCATCCTAATTGTAAACACGTGACCGTTATATATCGTTTATACCAAATTATTTCATTCATTTCTAACAAAATTAAAAGAAAACAAATCGTTCGCGTAACATCGGGGAGTCGTTGGTTTTATATAGATATTTTTGCACTTATATTCGTTACTTTATCTTGAATTCGAATTTGACATTTTTGTGTTTGAAATATTTACAAAAAATGCTTGTAATGTTTAGATGAGGCAAAAGAGCTGACACGAAAGCAATATAAATAAGGAGTGTCCAATTAGTAAGACTTTTTTATTTGAATTCTGACCTCAGAGTTACGGGTTCGATTCTCATAGGCATGCAATTATATTAAAAACAGTTCTAATCCGATTATTGTTAAAATAGGAACATTACCATTTGGCCACACCAAATTATAAATGATGATGAGTTTCTAATAAATTCTCTTAAATAATAAATTATATACTAAAAGTATGTTTATACCTTTAAAAACAATAAAAAATTAATTATTTGTAAAGTGCTCTTTTACTGTTAAATATAATACTCTTACAATATCAAATCACCAATTTTTAGCTAGGCTGACATATGGTGGCCCGCTTCTAAAAAGCTAGGCTGACACATGGTCCGCTTCTAAAAAGACTACATTCCTTGGCATAAGTGTTATGAACGGATTGATTTAAAGCTTTTTCTCTTCGTATTTAAATCCCTCAATGGAATGTCACCATCGTATCTTTAAAATGTGTGTCTTAGATATGTTCTTTCAAAGATAATTAGAACTATAAGGTCGATTTTTACGTCATCTCATAAATTAGTTGTTCCAAATCGATCCAATATGCCGGGATATTATAATACAGATTTTGCAGTTGCTGGTTCTATGGCGTGGAATGAACTGACTCTTAGTATAAGATAGAGACGTGTACAGCTTTAGAAAGCACTTAAATAACACCTTTTTGGAGGTATTGTCAAAATTTATGATTTTATATGAACACTACACAGTACACTACACTAAATCTAAAGCCAAATGTATTACTACTACGTATCTGAAGATCTACAAATTTATCTACAAGTTTATTAGTAGTTCGTCTTCCCTTGATAAGTTTTCTGCGGTTTTCTACATGTGCAGATGAAGGGACTTAAAATAATGACCACAGCCACAACCTTCATATGCTTGCACTCAACTTATATATGTTAATATTTATATTGTAATATTTTAAATCTGAAATAGTGGGTTCAAATCGAGAGTTTGCTCTCTAAACGGTGGTATATAAATTGTTTTTTTATTATTATTATGATATAGAAAAAAAAGCAACATGATTTTATATGTACGAATATTATATAAAAAACAGCTAATAAGTGCAATGAAATAAATGGGGGGGGGGGTTAAATGTCTACCAGTGTGTTTAAAACCGAGATACTATAATACAGGGTGCGTTTTATGTTCCAGGCCGATTTTGTTTGGCTGCCATTTTGATTTGGCTGTTATTTGTCAGTTCATATTTAACAGTCGTAGAGAGTGGTCAATAACAATAATGGAGCATCTAACTTCGCAACAACGTGTTGAAGTTATTAAAACATTTTTATTTAAATAATTTTTCAATTGTGAATACGCGAAGAAAATTGCGTGTTCTTTTTGGTTTAAATCATGTGCCATATAAGTCAACCATTCAGCGTGTAATGAATAATTTTGAAAATTTGCATATACTGGGAGATAAAACAAAGTCTGGGCCACCACTTAGCCAACGTACGCCAGAAAAGATTGATGCAGTGAGGCAGAGTGCTGGTGAACGTCCGTGCACCTCTCATCGACGCCGTGCACAAGAATTGGGAATGTCTCCATCATATTTGTTAAAAATTATCAAAAAAAAATTACATTTTTATTCGTATAAAATTTAATTCACACAAGAGATACATGAAAATGACCATAAACGGCTGCGAGGTTGGGGTGCTCGGGTTTTACAGGTCGATATAGACGACCACCATTTTTGGTAAAAAATCATCATGAGCGATGAGGCACATTTCGACTTGGCTGGATTTGGTTATAAACAGAATAGCCACTATTGGCCACTGAAAATCCTAAATTGATACACCAACGACCATTACACCCTCGTAAAGTGGCTTTATGGTGCGCCATTTGGGCCGACGGCATCATTAGGCCATATTTCTTTGAGGATGCTAGAGGCAATGCTGTAACAGTTACCGGTGATCGCTATCGTGACATGTTGGTAAACTTTCTTGTACCCGAATTGGATCAATTGGGCCTACAGCACATGTGGTTCCAACAGGACGGTGCCACATCACACACAGCTCGTGCTACGATGCAAATTTTGCGAGAAACTTTTCCCGACTGAATAAGGTCAAAAAGTGGTAATATCGACTGGCCCCCACGATCCCCTGATTTGACCACCCCCGATGATTTCCTATGAAGGTACTTAAAAGGAAAGGTATACACCAACAAACCAACCACAATCCCGATGCTTAACGACAACATTCGAAAAGAAATTTCTGAAATAACACCAGAAGTCTGCGAGAATGTCAAGAAAAATATGCTAGAAAGAGCTCGCGTTTGCGCCACGGCCAGAGGCCGCCATTTGACCAACATTATATTCCATACATAATGGTTAAGACCATATAACCTGTCAATTAAATATAAATTACAAAATTGTTTTTTATTTAAAAGTTATTCAAAAAAAAAATATCATACTGGAAAATAAAACGCAACCTGTATATGGTGAGTCAAGTATTGACGAGATTGTTGGCTGTGGTAATATACCTCTGATCTTTGGGCAGGTAACTTGATTATAACGATACATTAAGAACTTAGGGGGAAAAATCAATGAACTTAATCTCTAAAACATTGTTTCTGATAAGCGGCTAAATTAAAGACAAAAAAAAAACAACCCATTTAACCAAGTTGATCACGGGGTTCAATCTTTCAACACGTGGATTACGGGTTCAATTCCCAGGTATTAATTTAAAGGGATTCCAGTCTTGTTTTCATTAAAGGTCTCTTTAACATCTTTCTAGTTGGCTGGAAGAGATTTTCAGACGACAATTAGCAAGACAAGTTGTATTGTATACACAAAGTATAATTCAATATATTAATACAAAAGTCTGAAAAATAGAAAAGTGTTGATGACAAGATGTAAGGACGTGGCAAAAGCGAAATAAATATGCCAGGAAACAAATTTGAGCTCTAAAGTGAACATCTATTCTCTCTGTTTGCAAAAAGGTTTTATGCGTATTGTATAAAAAAACATACATTTTTTATTTCAATATTTTCAAGTGTATATTGTATTTGATTAGAAACAAGACCCTTTTGCTGAAATATTTTCTAAAGACTATCACACTCCATATAAATTACAAGATAGAGAAACGATAAAATCATATAAAACGTTCAGAAATGCCCTTAAGCGTTGCGATAATATGTTTAACAACACAAGTATTTAACTTACATCAAGAATTTATTATAAGAGTCAGATTTTCACATATTATATTATTTTATCTCATATAAAAATACACGAATATAATGATAACATTGATGTGACGAAACCTTTAATGTAGATTTAAAAGTGTTTTCTTATTAAATATTAAATAAAATATTTTTTACTTCGAACTCGATAAAATTACCAAAAAAGTATTTATTGTTCATATGTGTAATGTGACAAGTTACTAAGTGACAGTTAAGTTTTCCTGTGATTTTATTTATCGAAATACATTTCTAAGCAACATTGTTTTGGTTCCTTATCACTTAAAAAGGGGGTTCACTCTAATTTCCACTTAAGGCCTTGTTACCATATTTTTGGTTGGAAGTTATTTATCTATGGCAATAAAATCGCCAGATTATACTGTATACAATAACAGTGAAGTTCAATAATAATATTGCTGAACCTATTCTGAGTGTATTATGTATATTTGTTTTCATAGTTTTACTTAATAGAAATATTGCAACAATTCTACATATTTATATTCGAACCATTAAATATGAGGGTATGTTCAAAAATATCCTCGTTAAAAAATATTATCGTCCAAGTACTCGTATTTAGATCGCAGTCAACGACATAATTATACACATTATCAGTTGGTATTTAAAATTCACGAATTAACCATAAATGTAAAAATCAAACGTATGAACCGTTCGCGTTAGAACAAAATCTTATTGAATAACGGAAAGAATTTCCAATAAGAAATATATGACTAGAAAGTATTTCCTGAAATTTTCATACTTCTTGAAAAAGCTACCAGGCGGTAACGTGGGACTTTTTAATTTGAAAAGCTTCATTCACTGAACAAAAAAAGCTCTTTCGTATTCACTACGCATGTTTCTCACGCGAGCTTTACGCGCTCGGCGGGAATGAACAACACAGTAGCATTTTTTGCCTTCATGCTATCAACTGCAAAACAACAGAAAAAATAAAAATATGTATTATTGGATTTTATTGAATCAACAAAAAATCAACTCATGACATTTTACTAATAAATAGACCATGTGACCTCCGTGACCTAGTTGGTAAGACGTCTGTCTTCCGACCCGGGGTTGTGTATTCGTTTCCTTTTCGATTTGATTTCGGTATTTTTTTTAAAAAGGCCCCAGTCTGGTTTTAACTTAAAGCTTATTTGATGCCTTTCTGCTTAGTTGAAAGATATCGCTATCTGTAAATAAACTTGCCAGGTTGTACTGAATACAAAGAAAGTGATATGTAGTGATTCAATACAACTAAAAGGTGACCAGGAAAGGAAAAGATGATGAAGGGGTCAGATAAAGAAAATCATAAAAGCAACTTTACCAATCCATGTAATTACATGCAGCATTGAAACAGAGAGTTCAAATACATATTTATGTTCGAGGATTTTCACGGCTGCTTTCCACTAGTTCAAAATTTAATGTTTTTGGGAATTGTCACCAAATATGATTTTTAACATTGTTCTGAGGAATGAGGCTTTCGAAACGTCAGCTATTATTTTAGACAATTTCACACAACAAATACGAAAAATATTTTAATCGAATACGTAGATGTTTAATAAAGATAGTCATACTTTAAATAAAACATATTTTTTAGCCATATTTATTTAAACCAATTGTTGAAAAAGAATTCTTTCACTCACTGTTTTTTATTGCACCAATTTTATAGTGTTAGCCTAGGGTGGGAAGATGTAGAGTGCTTGGACCAGCCTAAATAAAGGTGGTTTGGGAATCCATATACCCTTAACGGAATTAAAAGGAAAAAGTAATACAATTTTTCCGATTTATTGAAATTTTTAATAGAACTCAATTTCTTTGCCAAAATCAATTAACAATTTCAATTTGAAAACAATCTTGATTTCATCACGTATAAAAGCATAAGATGAACTTGTATCCCTAGAAGTATCAATTAAGTAGTCTGTTTCTGTATGTACACATTGAAAAAAATAGGTTCGTGTGTACTTTTCACTTAAAACTCCTATGTTATATTATCTCCAATCGCCGTATGAAAATAAAACTAGCAGGTTGTATTGAATACAATAAAAGTAGAATATAATAAACTACAAGAAGAAAGTCCAAAGCTATTCACCAAAATATTGAGAAATTTAAGAGAAAATACTAAGAAAAATAAAATGATAAGCTATACGCATTGTTTGAAAGCATCAATATCAAAGGAACGCATGTTTACTTTGCTGAATCTGAAAGTTTTATCGATGCACTATCGGACGTAAACTTGCTTTCTGATTCCTGAAGCACGTAATCGTTTGCACAGCAAAAGCGAATGCAGATGTTTTCTTCTTTGAAATATCCACTCGTGTCGAGTTGGTTTGTATTCTAAAAAAGAAGTTATTTTCGCTCTTTGATTCCAGTTGTTGTTCAAATAGCTTGAGTATTTCAACGAGTGAGGGAGCATACGAATAAAGTAAGTTTAAATTTTTTGGGTGAAGAAAGGACCACTTGTGGCACTTTTACGTAATATAATATTTCACTCAAATTATTAAAAAGATAGTTTTGTAACGGTTCAATGACAACTCATTTTATCTATGGTATATCATTTTTAAAGTGTGGCGAGTCCTTATATTATTATGTGAAGCGTTGTGACGGTCACTTACCAAAGGACATATTGCTGATGAAATATGCAACGCCAAAATATCCCACGGTGGATAGCACCTATGTATTAAGTATTACTGTAAAAGAGACATAAAGGTTTGTAACGTGGAATCTGAATTGTTGAAATATTATGCCAAGGATAGAAACCTGTAACTTGCAAAGTGCCTACTCGATTAAAGAAGGTATGTGTGTGTGTGATAAAAATTGATTTAAGGGCCGCAAATTCAAGTCAGGGAGGGTGAAGTGTGGATTCACTGCATATCGATCATATTTTTAGGGAGAAAGGAATCAACATAAAGCGAAGTCCATACTTTAAATAAGAAGAACTTTAAGTAAAGCTATTGTTTAAGTTATTGAATAATAAGTTTTTTATACATAATACGCTGAATGTATTACCAACTGAAATTTGTATTCATGCCGCAAAATGTTATTCAAATTTCACGAAAAGGAATTTATTTACCAAAAGTTATTTTATTTTGGTTTTCTGGACGCTCGATGATTTATTTGTTTGCACTCCTCAGTTTCATAATTTTAAATGAAAGATGGTTAAGTACATAGATTGAACCAAACCAAAAGCTTACTTCAATTATGCCCATTGTTTCATTAATATGGTTATCATTTTCGAACATAATTAAACAAAAGGTTTATAGCAAATATAGAAAAATTATTTAAACCATCATTAAAATATTGTCTAACAAAAACATATTTTACGGAGCCTTTGTATTTAAGAGGAATATTGCGTATTTAAAGAACAACGTTTGTTGAATATATTATTGTTGAAAATTTACTAAATAATAGTTTTAAATATAGTTACGATGTATAAAAGAAGGCACAATGAAGGTTTCAGAAATATTATACACACATGGATAAAAGGTTTTTTTTTTAATACGAAAAAAGAAAGGAAGCTTATTAAGGTTTGAACATATGGAGGGAATGAAGGATATAAGAAAAACTAAACGAGTTTACAAATCAATAGTGCAAGGTGAGCGTGGATGAGACATGCTTAGAAAAACGGGTTTGGATCAAGTAGACTTGAAAGGAGATAAAATGACAAATATGAGTAATAGAAAATTGTGCATGACGAGATATATGAATACGGAGGAAATGAAAGTTTTGTGATTAGATATAAATATTGTCTCTATTTATCTCGCAAGGAACATGGTGTGATATGTTTGGATGTAAATACATTTACAATTTTAAAATGTAAAAAAGTATTTCAGGGGTATATAAACTAAAATTTGTCCTTAAAACTTCACTTTTCTTAATATTAGTTAACTCGTAATTGATTTTATAACAGAGAGGAAATGAAATTATTATGTTTGTATTTTTTAAATATATACGAGTATATACAAGTATATTAATTTTTTTTTTTATTTCCAAGCAAATATGTACCTTAAGTAGAATATAATTGAAAATTCGTTTTAAAACTTGTTTTAGGTTATGAATTACTTACATTAACAAGAGATTTATGAAATGAAGATTAACTTTAAGCAACTTAAACTTACAAAGTTAAAATTTAATATTTATGTTGAGATGGACAAAATGTTGAACTCAGGAAGTCTAAATGGAAGTTTACACGTAGAGGGCGTTTGAAATGTGCAAAACATGTGTGTTTAAATTAATGTTTGTATTCAATAACAGATGTTGCTTGTTCTGTCGGAAAGATACACACATAGAAAGAGAGAAAACGCTTGAGAGGCATGTATGAAATACTTAACAAAATTTTAATAAATCTCTAGTGGTATGAAACCAACATTACACCTGGGCCAAAAACTAATAATTAGAAAATAATTGTATGCAGAAATAATAGATATGTAATATCCTAACTTATCAATACTACTATTTTTTTATTTAAACATTTATCCAATCCTTTATTTAACCTTTCAAAATCTACTACAATGTTATATTTAAAAAAAATAGGCATAAACAAAATATTCTAGGGTATTAATATTCACCCATTGATATCAGAGAGTAACTTAAATGAATGCCAGCCATGGACACCCTTGGTAGAAGATGACAAATTGAAGGAATAACGTAGGAACAAACGACAATGTGCAGGTTATTAGGAAGAATGAGCGAAGAGCCTATTTTCAGCAGTAAATGTACAAAAAGCCTAAAAATGACGATGGTATTAGTTTTCTTTTCTAAAATGTGTATATAAAAAATATCAAAAGAGCCGAATAAATGTTGTAAAAATGTGTACACTAGGAAGATGGGATATAAATATATAACATAATACGGAATGAAACATCTAGAATGCATGCTAACTTAATATAACGTAAAATGAGAAAGATTTCTCCGAGATGATTTAGGTATGTAAAACGAATATGTAACCATATTTATATGACTCATAACATTTTCTTGTGTTTTATTTACAACAACGTATATTATTATATTATGTTGTAATTGTTTTTATATTTGATATTTAACTTTGACACAAAACATGGCATAACTGTTGATAATGCACTTTGTAAATCCTATTTCTTTAATGTTTTTATATTTGATATTTACCTTTTACACAAAACATGCCATAACTGTTGATAATGCACTTTGTAAATCCTATTTCTTTAATTTTTTTATATTTGATATTTACCTTTTACACAAAACATGCCATAACTGTTGATAATGCACTTTGTAAATCCTATTTCTTTAATGTTTTTATATTTGATATTTAACTTTTCCACAAACCATGCCATAACTGTTGATAATGCACTTTGTAAATCCTATTTCTTTAATGTTTTTATATTTGATATTTAACTTTTACACAAAACATGTCATAACTGTTGATAATGCACTTTGTAAATCCTATTTCTTTAATTTTTTTCGGGAAGATGTTTTAAATATTTTTAACTAAGGTATGTGTAATTGTTTTACATTTGCATGCTTTCTTTGTCGACTATTTTCAACAATTTCGATTTGTCATCAATTTAATAATAAAGTCTTTGTTTTTTTTTTTTTTTTGCAAAACAGATATTTTTCCAAGAAATATCTTCTAACTTAGGCACCGAGAATAAATTTTACCATGGTAATGTTAAAAATTGGAAAAGTATTTTTCAGAATTACTATAATTATAAATCTTTGGGCAATTTCTCTTGAATTCAAAATATGAGAGCCTCCCCCAACCAATAATTACGTATTCCAATAGGGAATGTACCAAACCATAGTAAACAATCTTCCAGTTCTGAATTTGTAAAACGTTTCTAAAGATAATGAATATTTAGATTCATTATCTGACTTTCTTAACAAGTTTTTTTACGATTACACATTAAGTACTCGTATATTTGTATCTTTGTTATTTATGTGTTTTAAGATATTTCATCCAGAGGTATTTTCTTAAACTACGGATATGTTGGTAAAAGGCAACTCCCAAAAAATTTTAAATAAAGTTCATTAATTTGTATGGTTTACATCAATATATCCAAACTGAAGATAGCAAAATATTGAGCAGCGTGGCTGGGCAATAAAAATATATTTGGCCCATTCATCAAGCATTCGGGTTAATATCCACTGTTGTAGATGCTGAACTCGGACACGTGAGTGAAATTAGTGGAAGGCTGAAAAAGTGTGGTTGAAACCTATGAATGGAATACTTAAGGAAAATAATAGAAAGAAACTAAATAATTAGATATATGCTATGTATCATAGAAGCGGCAATGTATGGGATGCGAAAAATTTTCGAGTTAAAAAAACTCTATCACTTTATCCCTCTGCTATAACCAATATATATATATTTATATATATATATATATATATATATATATATATATATATATATATATATATATATATATATATATATATATATATATATATATATATATATATATATATATATATATATATATATATATATATATATATATATATATATATATATATATATATATATATATATATATATATATATATATATATATATATATATATATATATATATATATATATTGTTCAGGGATTTATTCATATGATTAATTTCAACATATTTAAATTGGCAATGTGGATGTTTTAAATAACGTGGCCAATAAGCAATATTGCTTTCAGTCCCATTAATCGAGTTTAAAACGTTTTGGCAATACTGTCGTCAGCAAAGATTCATCAATACTCGCACACTGTTATCCCATAAATGGGTTGCCTTCATTTCGTTTACCATTGTATGACAAAAAACTGTCATTAAGTAAAATAAAGGATGTAAAAGCGCTGAATTTTCCTGTGAAAGGGGAGTTCTCGTCGAGTTAAGAAAATTTAAAATACTAAATCTTTTATTTCATTGGGTGCCACTCAAAATCGAATCCGAAACTCCTGGATATAAATCAAGTATCTTATCAACTAGATAATTAGGTCACCATAGTTATAAGTTAATATAATTAAACCGTGCATCAGATTTAAAATAAGTATTTATAATATCTCTAGATTTTCACTTTAAGTGAAGATCCAAATTTAAAATAAGTATTTATAATATCTCTAGATTCTCACTTAAAGTGAAGATCCAAATTTCTGAACGAGGAGAAATTAGTGAAGTTAAAAATCCAACTTTACAATGTCGCTTTATATCCTAACAGTCTGCAAGGAATAAAGTGATTCATAGCCATTTAAATAATCAAGATGCCCATAAAACGTTAACGCCAGTAAATATCTAGGAAAATGAACATCCTTTCTTTGTCTTTTTGCAATTTTTTAGGCGAAAAAATGTTAAATGGGTCGTAAAACGCGAGCGCCCAAATAATTACACCTGCTTTTGAAATTTCCCAGTGGCACAATTTGAAAAATATATCTTGAGGATTTTTCTTTTCGGATTTTGATTATCGATATGACGAAATTTCCGAAGTGCTTTATGATGTAGTGACAAGGCAAGTTTTATAAATATTCATTATTTTCTCCATAATTGATCAATGTTGAATATATATATATATTTATTTTTGTGTCACATTAAAAAAAATGTTCCAGTAATATTAATTTATATTAAAATACTAAACAATAAATTAATTTGTTCTTCCACTATAAATTTCCGTTACATGTGTTTCTAATTCCTATCCCGAGGCTCTCTTCAAGCGGAATAAAGAGAGCCTAAGTCAATTTGTTCTAAAAGAGCCTTGGGAAAGGAAGTTGAAACACGATAGCGGGGATAAATGTTATTAACAGAATAGCAGAATAATTCTTACACGGAGTTCCACAAAGTTAAAGCCCGAAACCTTTGACGAATTAATCAATATTGTTTGATTTTATAATAAATGAGATTATTAAATTTTGTACTTCTTCTTATGGGTTATTTGGAAATTGTTGTTTTAGTTCTATGATTTGTTTAAAGATCGATGATTATTTCCAATTACAACAATTTTAAATAAAAAGTTTGATTAGGCATCCAAGTAATAAATAATAAATTAATTTTATGTCAAGTTCTTTGTAAAACAATGCATTCATTGTTGCATAAGTGTTAAGACGTTCAGTGTTTTTATCATTTTTCACTTTTCGAATGATAATTATTATTCGTGAAATTCTCACTAAATATTGAAAATATTTTATTAAACCTCCTAGATGTTCTGTTTCTAACAAAATAAAATTATATTTAAATAGTTAAATATAGCCTCTTTGTTTATCTGGTAAAATTAAAACAACTGCTCTGAGAACTAAATACAAATTTTCATTCATATTATTTGACTTAACGAATAACAAAAAAAACACTTAAATGTTTTAAACAAAATATTCGTCATAAATTATTTATTAGTTAGAGGTTCTATTCAGTTAAAAAGTTTTAAATATTTTGAGGGTCCTATATTATTACGAACATTTAAAATTATTTTCCTTTCCATGGTCACTATCCAAAAAAATGTACGATTTTTATAAGTTATATTTGAAAATCTGTGACTCCATAATATTCCGATATGGTAAGGTACGAAAGTCAGTTTTGGAACAGGATAGAAAATGCCGAAATGTTCTTGAGAGAGGAAGTTTGCACAGAACTGCAGTTAAAACTGAAAGTTAGATCATTTCCGGCGGACGTGGAGGCTTTCCATGCAGGCTGGTAGGCTTTCGTTCACGCTTCCATATCCTCGCCGTGGAACGGAAATTCATTCTAGTATTTTTCGTAGGATACATTAAGGAAGTTGTAATTCTAAGATGCCTCGCGGTTTCCCTCAAAATAAGGCAGAAATTTAAGGATGCGTTTTAATGGTGGTAATTTGAGAACGTGCCTCACGTTTATTTAAGGTTTATGATGGATTTTATGAAGAATAAAAGTATTTATTAAAAAAAAAACAATTTAGAATCTTTATTGAACAACGGAGTATTGAATGGTTTTTATTATTAAAACAGATCTTAAATAAGTTATTTGATATTTTCATGTATGTACAGTACTTATTTTTTAAGGAAAAAGTTTTTTACAATATAACTAATAATACTAAATACATATTATATCTAATGGAAAGGTTTACTATTCCAAATGGAATGAGACTTACAGCATGATCAACTCTACAACTGTCCCCCATGACCAAAAATACTTTACAGGTTCCACATCAATAAACAATAACTCACATATAACATTTCATTTCAACTTTAATTAGATTTCTTAATTAACTTTCCTACACACTAAATAAACATATAACTGTTGACGAATCTATAAAAATATTATTAATTTTTTTTATCAAATATTTCTCACATTCGTGCAGATTATTTATTACAATGTTGCATTTTACACCAAGTTATGTACGAGTATTGTGTTTAAGGAATTTGTATTGTATTGGAAAAGGAACATAACATTTTTTACGTTGTCTCATTAATTAAAATTGGATTGTTCGTTTTCATTGGAGTTTTTTTCTTGAATGATTTAAAGAGCCGATTTTTTTCCTATAATGTCTTACAATTTCGACATCAAAAACAATGTGTACAATGACAACGTTAGAAAGGGGAGAGTTTTTTTGAGAATCACTTTAACACAGTCTTGGGACTACTTTTAATGAATTCGTTTTATTTATTGTTTAGAACTTTCATACATAATGGCCAGTAGTCAAAATTTATAGTGTTTGTTTAGTAAAATATTAACCACAAGGAGAATCATTTTTGCTATACGTATTTACACATTGAGTAATCATTTAGTAAATAAAGCAATTTAGTCAAACACTTTAGTTATAATTTGATTAAATCGGTAAACCTCGGATTTTGATGTTGTTTTAAGTTTGAGGAAATCATGTTTGAGTGATATTTTTTATTGTCACCTTTTAAGTGGCACGAGCTCATAGCTTTCAATGTCTCTCCCAGCCTGGTTGGTATGACACCAATCGTTCAATCCGATGGTTGTGGGTTTGATTTCAGTTAGTACCCAGATTTTTTAAATATGGTTCCAGTCTTGTTTTCATTTAAGGTTTGTTTATTCTGGTCGGTTCGTTTTGTTCCATTATCATCTTTCGGGTATCTTTAAAGATTCATCCTCCTTGGACTTCGCATATGTCTGGGTAAAGAACTGCTACAAATGATTTTTGCAGACCTTTAGGGAAGTGAACTTCTTGCATAAAATATACAGTACATTTTTTTTTATTAAGTCCACCTTTTAGGGAGTAGCTCTTCCACTTGATATTAGTGTAGACGATCCACTTCTCGTTGCTCGTCAGCATTTGCTTCAAAAATAATTCGCTGTTTTTTTCGTTTTTTCAGTGAATCTCAAACTAAGTAACAGCAAATGCTTGTAGACGGTGGTTTCGAAAAGTGTAATGTCTCATCAATTTTTCGTATCGTGGGATATTGGCCAAAGCCTTAATTTGGTCGTTATCAGTGGTAATCGACCTACCAGAGCGGATCCGGTTAACAGATTATTTTCAAATCACATTTGACACAAGATAATTAACTGCAATATCGCCATAAACTGTAAATAAACTTTTTTTTATTTGCAATTTAAAAAACATCAAGCACCAAAAACCAATTATTTTGTTCTATCTAAATAACGTTAACCCTGAGAGATCGGCGCACTGCTTTAGCAGTGGAAGAAATTTGTTCTACCCTTGTATTCTAAATGAATATCATTCATTTAGAATACAAGGGTACATATTCTAAAATATATTTATGTTTTAAAAATATATTTTTTTTTGTTTTTTTGTTGTTTAAAATAAATATTTATCACGAACGTCCGAATCCTAAATATATCTCAGCACTAGATAGACAATTATATTTTTTTCTCGTAGCGCTCTCAGGGTTAAAAACCGCTCAAGCAGTATAAACGATGGTCAAAATATACGATAAACGATAACGATTGAATAAAGATAGCAACGAAAATATTGTAGTGACGACATCTATCAGAGAAAAACTAAATTACGTTCGTGATCACCCCATTACAGTACAATGCATAAAAAATGTGTTTTAGAAACTAGTTGTTTAAGGAACTAGTTGTTTAAAATACGTTTTAGAAACTAAGTTAGTTAAGGAAATAATGGACTCCAATTTATTGACCCTAAATTCCCAAAAACTAAATACACCACATTTAGCATCTCTACAAGAACTCAAGCCCCTACAAACAAATACATAACACTGCACACTTGTTCACCTTTGGCTGACTGTAGTTGTGTTTCTTTGGAAAGGGTTGATAGTATAAAGTACCTTGGAGTTTTTATTGATCAGTTTCTTCGCTGGGAGGTCCATATTAACGCTTTGAGCATAAAAATCAGAAAACTAGGATACATATTCCGTATGATTCGAAATGTGCTCAGTGAAAATATTCTTAAAAGCATATACGAGTACTTCACTTTATGTCAGTTGACACTTTCCTGCGGTATATCAGATTGGGGAGGATGCACCTTAACACAAAAACACATGCTGCAGGTTTCTCAAAAACGATTATAAAAATAATAAATATACTTCCTGCCCAGTATCCCACAATGGAGCTTTTCAGGGAGTATCGGGTCATGAACATAGCCAATTTGCATTTCAAATCCATTCTCCGGCACTATCATTGAGAAGAGGGGAAGATGCAGACTCAGCAGAGATACATAACACGCATGGCAGCTGATCAAATGTTCACCATCCCTAGAGTTAAAACATATTTTGCCCAAAGGCAATATGCTTATTTTACTCCCATGAAACACAATGGGGTGCCGAATTCAATAAAGGCAAAAGGAGGAAAACAATTTAGGCAGTCGATCGGAGCGTGGTTGTTATTGCGACAGGAGTTTGAATAGTTGGGATTGCAAGAGGAATGACTTGTAGCAAATATTTGTGTGAGCTCTTGAGTGTGGTGTTTTTTATTGTTTTTTTTTATGTTTATGTGCGGTTTATTGTAGGATGAACGTTTTGGTCTGTCTGGAATGATGAAGTGTGTGGGGTTTGATTCGCGTGATGTATTTATATATAATTGAGTGTCACTGTTTGTTAATGACAATGTGCAACAGGGGTTTATAAATAAAAAATCGGAAAGAAGGGTCGATTTATTTTTTCATGCTATGTCCTCAGTGAGATACAGGCAAAAGCCTAGTTTACTGGGGACACGGCAAATGAAAGGCAACAAACCCAAATCCATTAAAATTGTGTGTCCAAATTAAATTACTTGTTGTTTTTTCGCAAATTATGAATATAAAATGTCATGCGTAAAATAAATAAAAATAAAATTCCCTTACTAGTAAAAAGAATCTAAGCGGAAACATGTTTGTCCTGTCTGACGGAGAAAATCATAACTGTCTTTGACCTGGCAACTTTTTATGAAGATTTTCAACGAGAAAAAATCTTTCTTCTAAGCTTCTACGACCAAGAATATCAGAAAATACAATTATTTTTGTCATTTTTTTTAATCTATGTACCATTCAGATTTGGCATTACTTCAATCTCAAATACGATGCCCTCCTAGACAATGAGATCACTCCCATTACCTCGCCTGTCTTCGGAGTTAAATCTTCTTAGGTCTTGTGATAATTTATTTGGTGACTTTTAAATTATGTTTTTTTTCCTGCGTTCCAGTCTGCCATCTATTGAGGAGTGGTGTGGCGGCTATCTTCGGCCCCCAGAGCGCCCACGCGGCTAGCCACGTGCAGTCCATCTGCGACACCATGGAGATGCCCCATCTCGAGACACGTTGGGACTACAGGCTGCGCAGGGAAAGCTGCTTGGTCAATCTTTATCCGCACCCCACTACTTTGAGCAAGGTAAGTGATATCTTCATAATTGTTACACTAAAATTTCCCGCTCGTCGACGCTAGCGATCTTATATAAGACAAAGAAATTGCTAAGTATGCTGACGTCTCACCAAAAATAAACAATGCTTAAAACAATTTCAACAACTATACTCCCACTTAAACCCACATTTCCTCCGAATTTGTGATCCCTTTTTCTCCAAAAAATTAACACAAAGAAGTAAAAAAAGCATACATATAAACAATATTTCATACAAATTTGCTTAATCATTATTTTAAATCAGAAAAGATAATAAATATTGAAATTTTGCGATTCAAAGTTACATTTAATTACGAAAAATAAGTTCAAGCAATGGAACGTTTGGTCAGTAAAAGAACCTCTTAATTGGTACCTTTTTCAATAAAATTCCAGTTCCAATGATCCGCAAAATGAGTAGAACAACTAATAGTTTCATATTCTGTTACCTATTATTTACCTAATTATTCAATACGAGTAAATGTGATCCAATGTTCTACTTTTCAGTATTAAATGTCAAACATTTCAATTCTTATAACTTGTGTTTTTTTAGAATATCAAATGAAATAAATTCTTTTATCTGCTAAAGTAAAGAAACTTCAATTTTGAGCATGAGGAAGTTTGTTCCATTTTAAAACAGCGAGTCTAATCGAAACTCGACTTTAAGCTAGTTTACTAGGCAATATTCAAATAATAGGGAAATCAATTGACTTTTATAAAGCATTTTTATTAACCGTATTGAAGTAAAACCGCGTGTAAGGAATACAACTAAATCGATGGATATGTATTAAAAGTGTATCTAAGCTTTAGTTTATTTACTATTAAAAGCAATTCAATAGACAAGACAGCGGCAACAGGATAATACTATGCGTATCCAGAAAGTAAGTGTACTGAGACTCTTACGACCGGATGGATTGTATTTTCGCCATGTTGGCTACACTTCCGTGTAGCCTGACTCTTCCCCTCTGCAACGAGACCGGTTCGAGGTCAGTACGTTGAGAAGTGTCGACGCGACAACACGTTTCATGAAAAATGTCAATCCAATCTCCCGCCAAGTGCGAAATACGCGGCGTCATCCGTTATCTCGTTTGGAAGGGAAAACCTCCGGTTGAGGTTTATATTGACGTGAAAACTGCATATGGTGATAAAGCTATGAATCGTATGAGTGTGTACAAGTGGTGTCACGAGTTAAAAAACGGTCACGTCACACCTCTTCACCCTCCGCCAAAAAGTTCAAAACCACAATTTCAGCCAAGAAAATCATGGCATCCGTGTTTTGGGACTGTCAAGGCATAATTTTAATTGAATATCTGCCTCAAGGGGAGACCATCAACTCTGCAAGATACTGTGAGACCCTAAAAAATTGCGGAGGGCGATTCAGAACAAGAGGAGAGGCATGCTGACAAAGGGAGTCTGCCTGCTGCACGACAATGCCAGACCACACACGGCCAACGCCGCGAAGGAACTGCTCGCCTCATTTAAATGGGATGTCCTGAACCATCCCGCGCATTCCCCTGACCTAGCACGTTCAGATTACTATCTATTTACCTCCCTGAAGCTGCACATGGGTGGAAAAAGGTTTTCAACCGACGAGGAGGTAAAGGAGGAGGTGGAGAAGTGGACGGAGGGGTTGGCGGGAAACTACTTCGAGGAAGGCATCTAAAAGTTGATACCCCGCTTCACCACCTGCATTGAGAGGAATGGCGACTATGTCGAAAAATAGCTTACATATGTACTACGGTATCAACGTAATTTTTTTGTTTAAATAAAAAAAATTGTAACCTACAAAAATTCAGTACACTTACTTTCTGGATATGCCTCGTATTATATAGGACTCAAAAGTGAAGGACTGGGTGATAAAGCTCTACTGAGACTAAGGCTCCACAAGATTTATATGGCCATCGGGAGTTTGTAAAAAAGTGCGATCATAAAGTCTTTATACAAACTTCAACCTACGTATCTATTTTTTATGTTATTGTAGTAATTAATAAAACGCGTTTATCATGAAAATAATATTTAAAACAAAAGAAGAAGAGAAGCGTTTGTTTTATTTAATATACCATACATTACGTTCAATAAAGGCTTAACCCAATTATATAAGATAAATCTCATATTACTTCATTGAAAATTGAGTGAACAAAAGATAAAATAATAACAACAGAAATAATTTACTCTTGTTTCCCCGTGAAGAGGCTGAACTATGCCTATGAAGCTTACTAAAGAGTCCAAGCATCACTTGACACTGGCGTATACTCCTTCATATATATCATAAGAGTTTAAGGCCATTATTCAAGAAGATGAAAAATGAGATCATTCCCCAATTTACCTATCGAGATATGGAAAAAAATCATTAAACAATGCCATATATGTGATACAGCTACATACATTGATATATTTTTACAGCTAAGCTCGTGAATCAATGTTTCAACGGCACTGAAAACTCACTGTTGAATTTCACTGTTGAATTTCAACGGCACTGAAAACAATCTTAATTTACAATAACGTTCGGCTAGACAAAAGTTTGTGAAGCAACAGAGTTTGCTTATTTTCTTAAAAACAATTTGTATATAAATAAACAAACAGGTGTGTAGATGTCTCTTTTCGTATAAGGAGAAATATCCAGCACACCAAATTAAAAAAATCGGATCGAGTTATGGGTGAAACTCTTTGCAAAATTTAATTTTTAAATTGTAAGGTATCACTGAGGCATTTGCTTTTTCATACTAGACAGGCTTATTTAATTATTAAAAATATCCTTACTTTTTAGTACTTTCTTCATATATTTTAATCTACGAGTATATGAGATTAATTTTACTGTCGTTACCTCCTTTAACTGTAAAAAAAATTAAATTGGCATCCTTTTGGACTTCATAATGATGCCGTTCTGTTCTCAATTATCCCTGAATCACATGCTTCAGAAGACCCACTGAAACATAAAGTAATAATAAATTTATTCCCTTATTTATTTTAAAATTCGAACCAAACTTTTTTATTCCTCCCTTGTAGTGCTGATAAAATTGTCAAGCGTTTTCTGAACTGCCGTTTGTTTAATTTTCAAAGGTTTTCCTTTAAACCGTAAAACTATAGTACTATTCCATATAGAAAATATACTTGCAGTTACTTACAGAATAAATAATTGAATAAATGCCCGAGGGGTGCCCCTAATGACACATTCAGGATCGGAACTAAAGGACCTTTTAGCTTGATGCGCCCTTTGGGCCTTTCCTAAACAAAACAGTTTTAGATGTGCTCAAATATGGCTGAAATGATCCAAGTACATTGATATTAAACTTTTTTGAGACAATTTAACACAAATTTGACAGTCTTTGTTACTAAATATGTTTTTATGAATTTGTTCAAGATGCGTTAATTATTGTGTCTGAATTATAGCACCTTTTTCGTTACTTAACAACGAATGTTATCTAAGTATTTTCGTCTAAATTTTATGGTCAATATGGTGCCGACCTTTGCAATTCATGTGAATGATAAATAAAATACATACACGCAGTGCAGTGACCGTGAAAAAAATTTATACATACAAATGATTTTTTTAATTCGCAGCCTCGTTGTCCATGTTGGTAAGACGCTTGAATGTGAAAACACTTATGATACATGTATAAGGACTGGGAACTGCTAGAACACTGGGATACATGTATAAGGACTGGGAACTGCTGGAACACTGTGATAGTTTGCAAGTTGAAGTGTCTCACACGATGACAGGCAGAAGATAAATTGTAACGTAACTTATCATCCAGAAAAAAATAAACGGTCAACGAGGCAGATTCAAACACCGCATTGCCTTAAAAATTTGCGGGAATGGTTTGGATTTAGTAATACTGAAATGTTCCAGCTGCAGTGAACAGGGTAAGGAATGTCGTAATGATGACCAACCTCCTATAAGAGACGGTAACTCGAGAAGAGAATTAACATATGGCGTTCTGTCTTCTCTGCTTATCCTGACAGAAAAATTGTACACTGAGAAATCACGTACGATCTTTGAATGTATGTTAAAATCTTTGAATGTATGTTATTAATTTTTGAGTATTTTTTTTATTTTCGTAGTACATAAAACAAAAATCGTTTTAATATATTAGAATATCTCGGGTATTCAAAGTTTAAGGAACTGTCAACTTCAAATTTTAATATAATTTTAAGTCGACAAAGTATGGCCGGAAATTTCATTTAAAGAAGGGTTGGAAATATATAAAAATCTTTGGTTAACACTCAAAATTTCTCCCCACGGCTTCAACGTCAGTATTAATTAAGGGAAAAACTTTTAAATTAATCTATTCTCAGCTGTTTAAAATTCTTCAATTCTTATTCAACAATCCACCATTGAATGTCAAGAAAACAAGAGGAGAAATAAGGCGTTTGTAAACTTTGCAAATAGGGAAATCTTACAGTTTATATAAATGATCTACTATGGCATACGGATGAGGGGGAAACCAGTGTCGTGACTAAATATATTTTATTCATTGTAACGATATTTTAAAACTTTGCTTCAAAGTCTATAAAAAACTTGTGATCCTTTTTGGCAGAGGTACTAACTGTCTTATGATTTTCTTTTCTTTGAATTTACTATCTCAGACAAAATTGTATGTGCTAATAGATGATAAGACGTCTATCTTTTAGCACGGGAGATGCTGGTTTGATTCCCGATAGTAGACAACCAATCAAGGTTTCAAGTATGATAAAAGAGTTTGTCTGGATAGAAAACTCGCACCCACTCAACGTATGGCACACACCCTTTGATTGACACTTGAGTGAGTGTTGTTTGCTTTTCGGAGTAGTTTGCCAACATGTGCAAAGACGAACTACGAGTTTTAATCTGCAAACCTACAAGGATTTAAAACTTGAAAGATTGTTCATTGGGCCTGAAGATAAAATTAGACTATTTCATCACGAAACGATATTTTTAAATTCTAATTATTATCAGGTAAAGTTAAGTTTACTTTAGTAATTTTGTTATTAACAAAATTTTCACTTCTCATTTTAATTAAATTTATTTGGTGAAACTCTCTAAACATGACATAGACTCCACGAAACTTTCTAAACATGACATAGACTCCACGAAACTCTTTAAACATGGCATAGTCTCTACGAAACTCTCCAAACATGACATAGACTCCACGAAACTCTCTAAACTGACATAGATTCCACGAAACTCTCTAAACATTACATAGACTCAACAAAACTCTCTAAACATGACATAGACTCCACGAAACTCTTTAAACATGACATAGTCTCTACGAAACTCTCCAAACATGGCATAGACTCCACGAAACTCTAAACTGACATAGATTCCACGAAACTCTCTAAATATGATACAGACTTCACGAAACTCTCTAAACATTACATAGACTCAACGAAACTCTCTAAACATGACATAGACTGCACGAAACACCGCTGTTAAGTAATTTGTTTATTATTATTATGTCATAATGGGGAATATTATTTCATGGATTGATACTTTAAATATGTGGGGAGGAGCAATCCATGCAACACTTGCTACAGTGCCCGAAGAACCCGGTGTCTTGTACCGAAGAGGACTCGATTTGTGGAATGTCCAGTGCTATTTAGGTGGTATAGTTCTGGTCGAAAGTAGTACAGTGCTTTTGACGCGAAATAAATGATATTAATGAATTGTAATAATTAGTCAGACTTAAAATTTTTTCAAAACAATGAAAATTTCAGAAAATAATTTGAGAAACATATATTTTTTTTCAAGAATATATAAAAATCAAAATTTGTGTCTAAAATACTACGTTTAATTAAAATATATATTTAATAAACACAAAATTGTTTTGGAGACGAAACATGAGTTTTTTGAATATTTAAAATTATGATGATTACGTTTACTTCGAAATAACTACGTTAACGATTCTTAAAAAATCTCCCTGAACATACATAATGTGAATTTCATAGTCATGTATTACATTTCGGGAAAAATCCTTTCATTAAAAAAATCATTCTATCCTATGTAAAAAACTTTCAAATATATCACTTAATAGAAAAATATTTGAGATATTCAGTATATTTCTGATATATAAGAAATAGCATTACAAAATTTGACAACCGAATAAAACAATAATATGGCCGATTCATATGTCTATGAATATAAATCAATGTTTAAAATTTTTCGTCAGGCATGAAAATGTGTGATGGCATTATATGCGTGATCATGAACATGTGACAAAAATTTGAGTTCTATGAAAGCAGTTGAAAGTTAGTGGTTGTTCAAGTGCAGTGCGTGACGCAACAGTAGCGATGATTACCTTGGCAACATGTACTATAATTATTTTTTTCTACATTTAACCAAGTTCATTACAATATAATATTTTCAACAATCGAGAAAAGTTTATATAAAATGCCCTGCCTTGAAAAGAACATGAAAATTATGTTATATTTTGGAAGGCGGTATTCGAAACCACATTTTTTTAGCTTGCAATAACTTTTTTTTATATTCACCGTTTTTCTGAGACTAGACTTTTGTCATAACGTTTTCATGCTAATAAAAAATATTTCAAACATAGGTATGGGCTAGAATATGACATGATAAAAAAATATTGGATTTTGTTTATGACGCAAAAGAAAATTTTGATTTATTTGTCGTATGAAAGCCTTCAACACCTCTGAATTTGTAGTTTGGACATTTGAAGAGCGAGGCCGCAAGACAATATTGTCTTCGACTTCAGTAATCAAGCCTTAGGGTTAAGAACCACTGGATCAGGCACGAAACCCGTAGTATATCATGCACGTGTTGATGACACTACTCCACATGAAGAAATAACAATGTTTGCACACATATTCGGCACATGCGAGTGTTGTCATTTAACTATTTCACCAAACTGAGGCGATGTACATATTTTTTTTGGATAACATCAGGAATCAAATCCGAAACCCGTGGATAGAAGTTAAGTGTCTTACCAACTAGGCAACGGAGGGCATCACTGGTTAAAGTACGAGTATGTAGGTCAAACAAACTCAAGAAGTGAAAGTAAAAGCGCGCCGACAGTGTTTTAACAAACGTGTGTATGCGATAAATTATTTCATATGTATGGAAATTGTAACATTTAGGTTCCACATAAATTATGTGGATCTCATAAATCTTGAAACAAAGTGCTACAGTGTTTATTCTACAATGACAAATGATTATATACTTTTAGCGGTTTACGGGTCAATTTTTTTTTAATATTTTTTATCGGTGTCTTGTAATTAAAAATCGCTGTTTATTTAAAATTGAACTCCCATGGAAATATTATTAAGTTCTTTTCTACATTTTAATACAGATTCACAAGAAATTTACTTCTTTCGGAATACCCATAAAAATTATTTGAACCTTAGTCGTTTTTACGCCATATTCAGATACTGGAGATTACTGCAGATTTTAATCTAGTTTTTAGCATTCACGATTCAAAGCTTAAATTTAAAGATAATTATGGTTATTTGTCGTAATATCAATATTTTTGCCACTATAACACTAAAGCTTATTTTGATAATCGAGTGAGACAAGTGACGTGGTCAGGTATTGATGGGAATAGACATTTCAACACAATATTTCCACATTTTATAAAAAAGCTGAAAGTTAATATTTATCAGAAACTTATATTTTTCTTTTACTGATCCACGATGAACAGGTATATAATTAAAAAAAACATAAATCTTTCTGTATTTATTTTTTTTAATTATAAATTTGGACCATACATTTCAAATATTAAGAATTATTTGATATACTCGTACCGCCTTCTGAACATTTTAAGATGTTTCATAAACTAAAGATAAATAAACAAGTTTCATAAACTAAGGAGAATAGACGATTCGCCGTCTTTCTATATATTTTTTTGTTCTTTCCTTTAAGAATCAAATTGGTAAATACTATGCGTATCCAGAAAGTAAGTGTACTGAGGCTCTCACGACCGGATGGATTTTATTTTCGACATGTTGGCTACACTTCCGTGTAGCCTGACCCTTCCCCTCCACAACGAGACCGGTTTGAGGTCAGTACGTTGAGAAGTGTCGACGCGACAACACGTTTCATGAAAAATGTCAATCCAATCTCCCGCCAAGTGCGAAATACGCGGCGTCATCCGTTATCTCGTTTGGAAGGGAAAACCTCCGGTTGAGGTTTATAATGAGGTGAGAACTGCATATGATGATAAAGCTATGAATCGTACGAGTGTGTACAAGTGGTGTCACGAGTTTAAAAACGGTCACGTCACACCTCTTGACCCTCCACCAAAAAGTTCAAAACCACAATTTCAGCCAAGAAAATCATGGCATCCGTGTTTTGGGACTGTCAAGGCATAATTTTAATTGAATATATGCCTCAAGGGGAGACCATCAACTCTGCAAGATACTGTGAGACCCTAAAAAAATTGCGGAGGGTGATTCAAAACAAGAGGAGAGGCATGCTGACAAAGGGAGTCTGCCTGCTGCACGACAATGCCAGACCACAGACGGCCAACGCCACGAAGGAACTGCTCGCCTCGTTTAAATGGGATGTCCTGAACCATCCCGCGCTTTTCCCTGACCTAGCACCTTTAGATTACTATCTCTTTACCTCCCTGAAGCTGCACATGGGTGGAAAAAGGTTTTCAACCGACGAGGAGGTAAAGGAGGAGGTGGAGAAGTGGACGGAAGGGTTGGCGGGAAACTACTTCGAAGAAGGCATCAAAAAGTTGATACCCCGCTTCACCACCTGCATTGAGAGGAATGGCGACTTTGTCGAAAAATAGCTTACATATGTACTACGGTAACCACGTAATTTTTTTGTTTATATAAAAAAAAATGTACACTTACTTTCTGGATATGCCTCGTATATATAAAATATGTGATTCCTTTCCTTGATTTCATTCAAAATTTTCATGTCAATGAATATACATACATATCATCATCATCATCATTTATCATTGTCAACCAGGGTCGATCCACTGCTGGATGAAGGTCTCCCCAAGTTGACTCCAAATAGTTCGGTTTTTTGCTCGTTGATGCCATGTGATGCTTCCATGCTTCCTGATTTCATCTATACAGTGTACCTTCGGTCTTCTTCTAGGCCTCTTTATGCCTCTTGGGTACCATTGGATTATTTCGGATGTCCATCGGGAGTCTGACATTCTGGCTACATGTCCGGCCCATTGCCACTTCATTCTTTTGCACACCTTTATAACGTCTTCTACCTTTATTATATTGCGAATCCAGGTGTTTCGTATACGCTCTCTTTTAGTATATCCCAGCATGCATCTCTCCGTGCCCCTCTGTGCGGTCTGGAGCTTTTGTGTGTTCTTTACTGTGAGCGTCCATGTCTCGCAGCCATACGTAAGTACTGGAAGGATGCACTGGTTGTAACCCCTTCGCTTCAAGGATATTGGGAGATTACTTTTGAAGATGTTGTTCAAACGTCCAAATGAGCCCCATGCTAGTTTTGTCCTTCGTGCTATTTCCTCCGATATGCCACCTACAAAGGAAATAAGTTGGCCCAGATACACATATTCCTGGAAAAGTTCTAGCGGCTTTTCATCTACGTTTATTGATTTTGGGGTAGCAAAGCCGTTCATCATATATTTGGTTTTTGAAATATTCATTTTTAAACCAACTCTCTTGCTGACCTCTGCCAATTTTTGCAGTTGGTGCTGAAGATCATTTGGGTTTTGTGAGAATATAACGATACCGTCTGCAAATCTCAAATAGCTCAGGTATTTTCCATCAATCACCATGTCTTTATTTTCCCATTCTAGTTTTTTAAATATGTATTCAAGTGTAGCTGTGAATAATTTTGGGGAAATAGTGTCTCCTTGACGAACTTCCTTACCGATTCGGAAGGTTTCCGAGGATTTGTGGAGATGTAGTTTTGCTGTTGCATCCTTATAGATGTTATTGAACAACTGAATGTATGCTCTATCAATGCCTTGTGTCTTTAGAGCTTCTAGTATGGCAGCTTTTTTGACTGAGTCAAATGCCTTTTCGTAGTCCACAAAGGCTAGGTACAGAGGGAGTTCGTATTTCTCACATCGTTCTATTATTTCCTGCAGCACCTGAATATGATCCATGGTACTGAAACCGTTCCTGAATCCAGCTTGTTCTCGTGGTTGGTTCGTGTCAAAAGTACTCGAGAGTCGGTTAGTTAATATCTTGGTAAAATTTTTGTATAGGATAGGTAGCATGCTAATTGGACGGTAGTTCTTAAGATCCTCTTGATCGCCTTTCTTATGGAGAAGTATTACAGTTGCAGATTTCCAATCTTCTGGAATGTCTTTTTCTTGAAGGCACTTGTTGAAAAGTGTTGATAAGATGGTATCCACTTCTCGACCTGTTTGTTTAAGGACATTAATGGACAAACCGTCGGTACCAGTCGCCTTGCCGGATTTCATTCCGTTGATTGCGTATCTGATTTCTCCTGGTACGATCATTGGGATATTTTCATCCTCAGTCGTTTCCAGATTCAGATTTGTATGTGGTAAAGTTACAGTATCTATATCGGCATATAGTTCTCTACAGAATTCTTTCGCTCTCTTCAGGATAAGGTCTCGTTACTTAGTTACAGTATTATCAGACAGTTTAAGTGCAATGATGTGGCATCTTCCTAAAGACATATTTTGGTTTAGCTTTTTCAGACTTCTTCTATTCTCAATCGTCCTTTGAACTATTTTTGTATTATATTCGCGGATATCTTTACGAATATTTTTGCGTAGCATTCTATTGATCTCTGAGAAAGATGGTGACATAGAAGCGGGTTGTGTAGGTATCATTTTTCTTCTTTGTTTCATAAGATCTAACGTTTCCTGCGACAATTTTGATTCTTTTTGGGAATATGAGCCGCCGTAGTTTGTTGCACTCTGTACTATCTGTTCTGCTTTTGATTCTATTGTAATCGGAAGCTCTGGTTCGCTGAGGATTCCAAATCGATTTTTGAGGTCTAGTTGGAATCCATTTTTGTTTTTAGCAAGTAGGTCGTTGCTTATTATTCTTTTCTCCTTTTTCTTAACCACTTTGAGACGTTCAGTTTTGGTATCGATCCTTATTTTGGCTCTTACTAGGCGATGATCACTGCCTGTTTTAAAATTGTTGAGAACAGTGCAGTCTTGGACAGTAAATCTTTTGTTTGACAGGATGTAGTCGATTTCACTTGTGTTACCTGTTGGGCTTTTCCATGTCTATTTTCTAGAGTTTTTCTTTTTGAAAAATGAATTCATAACACAAAGTGAATTGCTTTGAGCAAACTCTACAAGCCTGTTTCCTCTGTCATCTCGGGTGCCTATCCCAAATTTTCCCACAGATTCGTCATCTTTGTGGAGACCGCCGATTCTTGCGTTGAAATCTCCGATTACAAATTTGAAGTGGGATGTGTTTGCATCATACATATTTTGAACTTCTTCGTAGTACTCTTCGATACAATCATCAGAGTAACTTTGTGTAGGGGCATATGTCTGTATTATTTGCATTCGATATCGCTTGTTTATTTCGAAAGTTAGGGACGCCATTCTGTCAGAAAAGCTCTCAGTCGTGATGATGTTAGTCATCCATTTCTTGTGGATACTAAATCTTACTCCGCTGGTTCATACATATATTATACATATATATATATATATATATATATATATATATATATATATATATATATATATATATTATACTATATATAAATCTCATACTCGTAATACTTAATTTCGCGTACGATTGAATCGACATAAACTTTGTGCCATATCAAGGAAAGATATATCGCAAAAGGGTGCGCAAAATTAAGTGAGAAATTGTGAAATTCATAAAGTTAACACTTGAACTGAAACTTTGTTCATTCTCTATGACCGTAATGCTCATAGTTTCAGGTTTTCAGGCATTTTCAGGGATCGCCATAATGATACTATTTGAGAAGAACTTCTTGGTTACGCGGCTCAACAAGGAACTTTCTGAGTTCCCTTTGTTCATTTAACCCGAGTTTCTAAGTGAATAACTCGGTTATTTTTGTTTTATAGCTATAGCGGGGTTAAAACCCATTCACATTTTTGAATAATTAATTTAATTCATAACAACATTAATTTTTCGTGAAATGATCTTGCTAAATTACTTTTTTCTCTTTCATTACAGAAAATGCAATTTGTTAAATGAATATTTAGGATTTTTGCCCTAAAATAATTTAAAGCGGAAACGTTTAGTTGCTCCATTCGTGAAATAATAAAAGAAATAATTAATGAAAAAAAAATTTGCTAACTGCTTAAAACATTATTTAATTGAAATTATACACTCAAGATTTCTTGGATAATTTTTTGTATATTAAAACCTTTTGTTGATTAATTAAAATTTACTGATGGGTATTTTTTATTAAAGTTGTGTTTTTTCTCTCTCATATTTTGCATTACACTTTCATGTTTTTTCTTTTATTTTGAAAAAATGATTGTCGGAAGTAAATATTTTTAACCCATATAAAAATTAAAAATATGTTTTTTACCTAAAATGTTGTACAAATATAAAAATTCGACAATTCATTCTAGTGATGTTTTTTCTTTAAATATATTGAATGTATATAAAATGGAATGCTACATTGTTCCTCTGGTTATTTGAGAACAAAACATTTCAACTTTTCTTCATCATTCACAATATGGTTTTTTGCTTAGTCATATCCCTTCCCAGGGCCCTTATACAAAGACCCACCATAAAACATTTACACAGTTGAAAACACTGCATTCAGTAACAATCGGAATTTAAATACGTGTCCTTTTGTCCATCGTATTGTCCTTGGTGTATGGGATATCCTAAATTATTCATAAAGGTCATGATGGTGTATTGTTACCATTTAAAATAAACGTGGTACTCATATGAGTCGACTTTTAAATGGTAGCCCCTTTACTCAATCTAAAAGTTCCTTTTTTTAATATATAACATCCCTCTGTAAGATTTCTATTGCATAACGTTATCTTGAATTGAAAATTTATCGAAACTCAGGTGTTAAGCTTCTTTTTACAACAAATTTTTAAATAAAACGAGAAGTATTATTAATTATATTTAGTAAATACAATATTGAAAATAGTTTAAAGTAAATATTTGCTATGTGAAAACAGATGACACACAATATTGTTATTTTTAAATTATAAATAGTGGACAGAAAAAAAAAATACAGTTGACGTGCGTTTGTCTCTGGAATTAACGCATGCGTATGCCACACAACGTGCATTAAATTATTTGTCGCTCCTATTACTCGTATATACTCGTAGGTATTGCAACTCAGCACCATATAGTATTAGAACAAATTCATCGCAAGTATTCTCCTGTGCCAACTTGTTATAACTTTGTTACCACACATGTTAACACAATCTTTGAACAATTTGCTGTTTGTTGTATAAAAAACTTAAGCATTTACTGTCAAATATTTGGAACTGGAAATTTTTTATAAATGTTAGTGGGTGTAAGGGCTAAATGAGAAGAAAAAAAAAACAATTTAAAAGTACAGAAATAACTTTCTCAGTAAAGCATATTTCTTCAACCTTTGCGAAGGCGACACAGAAGTAACTAAACAAAAGATTTTATTTGGATCGAATAATACGTGTAATGAAAATACCTTTAGTAAATACGACATTTTGCTTTTCGTTGTTCATTCGAAACATATTCAATGTCTCAATATATGTGTAAACTCATATATAACGATACATTAAACATGTTTTGACATATTCTCAAGTAATATATTTATGCTAAGTCACGTATCTGAAATGTGATGTAAAATACAGAACTTTCTATTTCCAATTATTATTAAAAGTCAGACGTGAATGTGAATTTGAAAGTTCTCGATCCCTTTATCAGGTGGCATCGGTATCTAGGCACAGACAAAGGGATTAAATTAATATCACTTTTGCGTTTCGAAGAAAGTGTGGCCCGAGGCTTTGATCAAAATCTTTCGAGTTCATTCCAGTCAGCAGCAGATATAAATATTATTGTGTAGCTTTTGGAATATTTTGACACTTACTAAGGAAAGTAAATGGTGTACATCAGGGTGCTCAACTATTTGGTCGCAAACGACTTTCGTTCGGTTATTTATCTATTTTTCTCTCTAAAGCTATGAGACCATAAAAAATTACTTAACCTCAACAATATCAAAATCTGCTAAAATAATGCTTTACTGCAATTTTTTAGTGCCAACTTTAATGGCAGTCTTTGGCCAAATTCATCGATTCTGGAAGAGTTTAAAAATTCGACAGAATTTCTTCAATCACTAAGCAGAAAAATAAATAAGATATATGATACTTGTAATTAAAAAAAAAAGTACGGCAGATCACCAACAAGACGGAAAAGCTCGATGAAACTGCCTGGATCAGGTTATATTTTTGATGCAGTAGAAATATCACTGAGCCTGAAAAATTAATGCGCGTCATTTATAATATCATTGCCATCAATTTGCTCATATCACAAGTGCTCTGTCAAAAACAAAAAGTAAATAAAACAATTAATAATAAAAACATTACACCCTAATGGTATGCCCCCTCTTATTGTATCCATAATTATTTGTTATATTCATAAGTGTTCACTTTCAATGCCCATTGGTTCTCAAATTCATAAATTCATATTTTACATTTTCTTCTTGTTACGTATCAATTTTAACATTGTTAAAATGCTCTTTTTTACGTCGGTTTGTTTGACACCATAACCTTTACATTTACCCATTCCAGGTAAAGTCATTGTTGATATAACACTTCTTTTCGATCTTTCTACCAATATTTTTCCACTTGGGTTTGATTCAAACAAATTTGGTATTCTATGTTTTGAAATGTGGATGTGAATGATATGCTTGAGCAATGCTTGAGCAATTGAAACGCAGACTTTTATATTCTAGTAAGGAAAAATTTGAAGTACAGGGATTGTCATGTGTCAGAATTTCTTACTTAATATAAGAATGCATCATCTGGTTCTTCTCTAAAACTTTTCTTATCTCCCACTTGCACTCGTGATCTTGGTCGTCCTTTTTAAATCCCAATGTTTCGGCTAAACGTGTCAGTAGGAAAATTGCATAAAAATATTAAATTGTTCTGTCCATGCAATCTACCTCTTAAAAAAACTACATGGTTTCTCGACATAAATTGATATTATTTTATTTATTTTTAACTTTATTACACAAAAGTCAAAGAAGAAAGTTAATTTCCCTTCGGTTATCTCTTCCATTCAATCAAATATACGTTACACAGTTTGCGGCATATGTTGGTTCAGATGTAAAATTGTTTTAAAGTCACACATTAACGGAAAAATAGTTTAAGGGCAGGACAAACATAAATTACAAATCAAAAGTAGGAAATAAAGGGTTGGAAGATGTTCATATACAAGAAAGAACTACTCGTAGGTAATGAGAAGTACGGGAACAAGAAAAAAAGATGTCTTCCATGGTTCTCTCCATTCCTGTTCCGGGTTTTACATACTCATATTTCAATGATGTGGGTTAAATCTTTTGAAAAAATATTTGGTAATTGTCTTTAGATTCAGTCATAAATGTGGCATCGCGAATCCCATGTCGAAAAAAAACAATCAGTTCTAAATTCAGGATAATTATAAAGAACATACAATAAAATATCGAACATTGATCCAGGTTTTGATTTTTCTACAAAATAATTTAATTGATGCCAATTAAAACTCTTGCATCATATACACCGCAATAACAAGACGATGTAGTTAATATTTTAAGACCTCTTCATCGCATAGTTTGTGGCAAGTTAAAATGTGGAGCCCGCGGAGGATTCGTTACTTTCAGATCCATTGAAATTGTATATCCAAATTAAATTACCTGTTGTTTTTTCGCAAATTAGTCATGTGTAATAAATAAATAAAGAAATTAATTAATTAATTAATTAATTAATAAAATAAAATTATGTCGGTTGATCTTCGGACCGATTGGCTACACCGATCTAGTGGTGTCAAAGAATAATTTTGTTGCATTCGAAGTTTTTTGCAATAGTATAGGGAACTTGTTTGGGTACTTGAATTCTAGGACTTAACCAATTTTATAAGCGTATTGACTGCGCTGCGAGTAATTTTCCTCCTATCGTGATGTCGAACCTTAAATCCGTCGTCGCTACTATTTCTTTCACATTCAGGTGTGTCGCTACCGGACGAGAGTCCCTTTGGGCAGTTCCTTATTCGTCACTAAGAACGGTCGCGCTCATAAAAAATAAAAAAGATTTCAATCTCCGAGTGTAGGTCGCGCATCCAAATTATCTGGAGTCACGGGCACTTGTTCTTACATTAAAAATAGTTATCAAAAGGTTAGTTATAAATACGTAGAGGGTCAGTTAATATATTAAAATGAACAAACCTATTAATCATAAACATTGATTGATTCAAGCGTTGTCTACAAAAAATGTTGAAGTCCAAATAAACAGAAAAAAACTTCCAACCTGTTTCTAAGACTACACTATTTTTTACTCTTGTCAATTCAGGTATCTTATAGTGTTATTTCCGATCGTTATAAATTTATAAAATAAACATGTTTATCTTGTTACTGGTGGATTTTTCGAATAAAAACAACACTGATTCATTATTTGTACTGATTCATTATCAAATCAAGGTTAGAGTTTTATTTATTTATTTTTAAAATGCCACAGTTTTTTTTTTTAAATTATCCTTGAACTTATTGTAAATAAAAATATGATAAAATGCGTTTGATATACTCAAGATAGTTTGGGTTTTATACTGATTTATACGTGAGTTTTTTTTATTACAAATTATTTAAAAAATAATTTGTAATAAAAAAAAATATTTATATAGTTTTTCAATACATCAAATGGTTACTTGATATTCTATTTTTATTATTTTTTTAAATATGCAATCCCCCCAAACTAGGATACTTTGTGCCACCATATTAAAAACATGATGCAATTGAGTGTCACTGTTTGCCACGTTGATGAGAATGTGCAACGGGGTTTTATATAATCAAAAATCGAAAGAAGCATCGATTTATTTTTTTCATGCTATATGTCCTCAGTGAGATACAGGCAAATGTCTAGTTTACTGGGGACACGACAAATGAAAGGCAATAAACCCATAGCCATTAAAATTGTGTGACCAAATTAAATAACCTGTTGTTTTTTCGCAAACGATGTATATTTCTTGTCATGTGTAAAATAAATTTAAAAAAATTTTTTTGCTGTTGTAATATATTTTATGTCTGTTAAAGATTTGTATGATTTTTTTTCTTAAGCTTTGTTTATAATTGGGTTTAACCGGTTTATGTTACTGTTAAAAAAATGAATTTTTGTGTGTATAAAAAATTGAAAAGCACTGATGTTTATTAATGTTGGCGATATCTGCCAAAAACCCCCCCTTTCCACTCCACAGCCAACTATGTTTGGATAAACAAACTGTGCTTGATTATTCGACCAAGCACAGTTATTTATTGGGAACGAGTTCTCCCTCCATTGATTGCTTCTTCTTTGTTTGCTACAACGGTGACGTTGGTTTATTTTGCTTTGAAATCAATGGGTTTAATTTCGTATTTTTAGTTAGTTTCATATTTTTATATAATAAAACATAATTAATATAATATTGTTAATTATAATAAATACATAACTTGTTTAGCACTGTTCCTGAATAAAATAACCATTTCACAACATTCAATTCTTAGATTCTAAAAGCACTTTATACGTTACTCCAAGTGCCAACTTTTTAAAAACGTTTCAACTTTCAGATTGATTGAATTATTTCCGCATCTTTAGAAGTTAATACTCTTTTATACAATATGTCATACGGATGACAAAAATAAACCTGCGTTGGAAAGAAAAAGTAAAAATAGAGGCGATTGTCGCAGTGGATGCTACTATGTTTTTTTTTTCTACGGCTCGATTGAGTGGCACCTTCCGAGATCACCGTGACCCAAAATATCTAGGGGACATAAACTCAAAAAAGTATTATGGCAACGTTTTGTAGTCCTGTTATGGGTTCGATTCCCGATTTAAAAAAAGGGTTACAAATTGGCTTTCATTTAATGTCGTACGTCTGTACTCATGTTATGATACGTTACCTCAGTAGCCAAGTTGGTGAGATATCTTCCAACTTGGCTGTTACGGGCTAGATTCCCGATTTTTTAATCAGGCTAGAGACTGGTTTTCATTTAATATTTCTAAAAAATCTCATTGCTTGCTTGAAGAGAATGCTATTTAGCAATGAATCCACTAGATTGTTTTTAATTCTACAAAAGTGTTTAAATTAATATACTCGTAATACAATTTTACGCTTGCGAGTCGAGTCGGACACAGACTCTTATGTTACGGTCGTGAAACCGAATCCTTCAGATGATCTTTCTGGGGTACAAAAATTAAAATAAATTTTTATTTTGTACATGAACATAAAATGAAGCACGTTAAATGAGAAAAGCCCCCTTAAAATATTTGAATAAAAACATCATCATCAAATAAATGTCCTGACCACTGCACTGGTGTTCTTTCGCCATATTGCAGTGCTACAGTGTATAATTTCTTTCATTAGATGTTTCTATTGTTTTCCCTTCCTGTTATTGTTTACATGTGTATAATTATAGCTCAAGCAAAAAATTAACACTGCACATACCACCAGTGCGACAAAAGAAAGAACAAAAGCAACAATACTGAAACAGAAATGACCGAACAATACAAGCAATCGAGCGATTATCTTGATATTCATACTGTCATCATTAGCTACCCAATATATTAAGCAGTACTTGCGGATAATAAATAAATAAGCAATTTATAAATACAAGAGATTACTTAATAAAATGTTAATAATCATAAACATTCTATTAAATTAGCAAGGAAAATTCGTAATGTAATGTAAATATTTCTTCAAAATAAGATCGATTTACGGCGGTAGCAAGATAAGATGGAATAATTTGGTTTGACAAGATATAATATAATATTATGGTTTTAGGCAACGTATCATTTTCACTCTCGTGAGATATTCGGTGTTATGACATATTATACTAAATAGCAAATTCAATTAATTTAGTAAGATATCTTAGGAAAACGCTGGCGAAATAGAACTAGAACGATAAACAGATTCTGTTAAATAGTGTCAGACAAATAAATATCTCACTGTGAAATTATAACAAATATGTCTGAACACGCGGATATCGAAATACTCTAAGACAAAGAGTATCAACTATTTTTAAATTGATTCATATAAATATGAATAATTATATTTAAAAAAATACATTAAACATTCTGTCCCTTTAAATTGAACTACATACAACGCTTTTGAAATGTATACTCATAGTACTTAAACTATTCATAGCAAATTTACTCGAAATAAGTGGTTTCAACATCTGCTAAGATCACTCTTAATCTCATATGTACAGAACAATATTTGTGACTTTAACATATGAGAGTGGCACATCGACGTATAAAATATTGAAACTGGTCGAATAAAAGCTGCAGAAGTGCGTATACTGAGAAGAATACACGGGATAATAATGTATAATATAACAAAACAAGTAAGGAAGTGATTAGAGATAAATGTGAACACAAATCTGACATATTATTCCTTTGAATCCCGATATCGTATTTTAACGTGATAAACAAGATTTTTGTTGTGTCCTGGACCCGTGTTTTCATGTGATCGGTAGCCCTTCCAAAAAAGGACATATTATATTACTGGTTTCTAGCAAATAATTTTGTTGACAATTTAACTCTTAGACGATAGTTACCAGTTATCAGATTCTTTAAATGGATAATACTCTAGATAATGAAAATATGCATCAATTAATTTATGATGGATATTCTGATATCGCCTCATCAATGTACTATACAATGAAGTTTATGATCTTTAAAATTTTGACATATGAATCTGGAAACTAACAATGACCTTCCAATTCAATTAGAATAGAGAATTTGCAGGATCTTCTAAACATGTTATCAAGTAACGTGTCTAAATGTGTGTTAATTTGTATTCCATCAACAGACAAAAAACACCTTAAGAACTTTCAAGGTACGTGTTAAGCATTAGAAGAAAATTGAAACTCGGTGAAAGTATAAGGAGTATGATTTATTCCCTCGCAAAGGAGAATATTGGCAAAATTGTCATACTTAACTTTGTTAACAGAGTATTCTATACAAATATACAAAGTTTTGTTGCATTATTCTTAAAATTTACTCATATTTAGTAATTTTAACAAACCCTTTACAAAAATCAAAATTCCTCATAAGAAAAAGTTTCCATGATTTTGATCGAGTCTTAAATAATGTAAAAATGCAATTGACACATTTATTCTTCTTTATATTAACATAGATAAATTCCTCTTCTATAAATGCGATGAAAGTTAATGTTTACCAATATTAAAATGCGGCCAATTTGCTCAAATCATAACTGCTTTGTGAAAAAACTATAGGAACAAACTTTTTTATTTGGATATATTCCCTCATTATTATTTTCAACGTTCATTTATACTCAAATCAAGACTGTCACAATCTCCTTTTTTTCAGCCTATTCTATCAGGTTTACCAAAGAAGTAATACGGTGTTAAGGAATTCTACAAGCTCTAACCATCCCAGAATGATTTTAAAAGTTATTTATCCCAAAATGGCTTAGTATGTTGCAATATACAGTTTTTTTATTATAGTACCATTTGCCTCTAATCTCACATTATTTAAGAAACCCTGGATATTACTCGGGATATAATACGTTGTTTAAAAGCTCATCACAATTAATTTGGCTGAAATTCAGGTTTTCATTACGGTACGGTTCACGGTTTCAGAATCAGACGTACTCGAACACCGAGTACGGGAAGTGGTCCTTAAATAATTGTATTTTCATTACCTTTTGTGTCTCGTTTACTAATGTGTGTGAAATAATAAAAAAATAGCGTTATTTTTACTTCCATTAATTTTTTTGGTTTCCTGTTATTCGCGGTATTAAATTTTGACTCGTGAAGAGGCGTTTAATCGATTAATAACGCATTTTCAAACCTTAAAGATTTTTTAGTAATTTTTCAGCGGCTGTTTAAACACTACCTTTTGGAGGAAAAAAACGAAATATTCAATGCCCGAAAAAGTAAAAAAAAGCAAGGAATATTTCAAACCATTATAGAAAACCCGAGTAAACTTGAATTGTATTGTTTTTGGGGGTATTATTATTTTCTAGTCATATACCCTGGTTGTACACTATTTGATTACACTTTTGTTTTATACCGTACAGCTTGGTGTGTTAATTGTGACGTTAAAATCTCTTCCAACTAACCTGAAAGGTGTTAAACAAGCCTTGAATAAAAATAAGACTAAGACCCTTATTGAAAAATGCTGTATCAACGAGATTCGAACTGGCCAACTATTTATTTGAATAGCTTTATTTTCAGTACTTCCTGATTTTTCAGAAAAAACATTGGTGATGTATAATATTATATTTAAACAGTTTTTCTTATGTAATATGTCAAATAAATGTTACATATTGTTTCAAAAGATTCCCAAATTTAAAAATTACAAGAAAGAAATACATCGGTTCACCCTATTCCGGTAATTTATGAAATTTATTTTACCAAAAGTCGTTTAAAGTTAATTTAATCGTAAAAAGTATTTAATTGTTCATACATTTCACTGTCGCGATAAGCGAATGTAACTTTGAAAGTTATCCTAAAGTAGTGATCAGATAGATAGGTTTCGAATCGGACATAACGGACCGGCTACGGCTGCTTTGCGGTGAACTTAGCGAAGTTTAATGCTCAAATGACACATTGTTACAGCCTCTAATAATTAAGTGAATAATTTATTTATTACGGTCTTTTTTTATCATTCATTATTTTTTTTACAAAATAAAATTAAAATTCAGAGTGCGAGTGAATACAAACATACGATATGTCACAAAAAATATCATTACAACATGATTTATATATTTTTTAATAGGAAAAGAAGAACATACCTATTACTGTTTACAATAGTCCAGATTTCAGAAGTCCCAGGACCGTATGCCGTGCTAGGAAAAAAGACAGCATTATACATTTCACAAACACATTTCAATGGACAATCCTTATCATACATACCTCAACATATTATCCTTCCTTCTTCTTAACAAATTAATAATAGTTTTTATAAACTCGTACATGTATATACCACCATGCCATTTCTCTCTCAATTTACGCAGAAAGAATAGAGCTCTATACTGTCCTATCCTAACACACATCCTTAGCCTCTTCTTCACCCATACATTTTTTCATACAACTTCGACGATTTCTCTGACTTTCTTTGTTTCCTTCTTTCAGAATATCATTTACTTGACCCAACCATACTTTCTTTAGTCTCCGTCTTACACACTTTGCATTTAAATTGCATTTGCCCTATATGTCTGATTTGTTAATATTTTTTCATTCAGTCGTTCCACATATCCAAACCACTATTCTTCAACTTACTTAACACATGTATCTCAAGATCATATTCATCCCTTATCACTTCATATTGTATTCGGTCATACATTGTCGCTCCATCTATTCTTCTCAAAGCAAGCACTTTCGCAACATTTATTCGACTTTTCAAATTTTTTTCCACGTACATGTTTAACTCCCATAGATCAAAGTTGGTACCAAAATACTATCGTGGACTGTCATCTTATTATATGTTATACTGTCCAGTTCGAAAATATTGCGTCATTATACGCCATAAGTAGAGCACATATTAAAGTGAATGGTACTTTGAACGAATGGTTTAATATTTTAATATTTCGAAAAGCGTAAAGCAAGGATGCGTTATGTCACCTAGGTTATTCAATATATATATATATATATATATATATATATATATATATATATATATATATATATATATATATATATATATATATA